>JBAGKK010002331.1:0-12587 GCA_037177015.1 Euceroptres primus | reverse complement strand
AAAGATCAGAAAAAGACCAAACGTGGTTTGAAAATGGTCTTAAAGTGGTATTAAGTTGGTCTTTCTTTTCACAAGGGATACATCCAACCAAAGAGAGAGTATGAAAAAATGAGGTATAGGGATCATCAAGGAATGTATTTGTCACAGGACTTTCAAAGTTCGCAATGACCTTGCCATTGACCTTGTCATTTGACCTTGCCAGGTTAAATATTCGAAGAATATTTTTAAAATATTCCAAGAATAGGTATCCTCTCTTTTTAATAAAATTTTGAATTAACACTTCGATAACAGTGGCGTAACTACCTTGCCGCGAAACCCTGCAATGCGGGGGGCCTCGCTCCGGCAAGGGGCCTCCTCGAGACTGAGTCGCAAAAATACTGTTCTTTTTTATTTTTAAAGGGGCCTCGAAAATATTTTGCGGGGTGGACCTCCGCGTTTCTAGTTACGCCACTGTTCGATAAATATAACATTTTGTAAAACGTATTGATCCAAAATTATCAAAGAAAATATTTTTGATATTATTTAGCCATTTTCTATTTTACCCATTTATACCCAGTGGGTCGTTAGCGACCCATCAGCTTTGTTTATATTGTACACGAGCATTTAGTTGTACATTTAAAATTATTAAAATTATTTATTTGAAAATGTATTATTTTTTTAAATTGTAGTTAAATTGAATAATTTAATTTAAAATTTGAAGTTTAGTTAAAAACCTTGAGAAAAGCAAAAAAACTGGGCATAAATGGGTTAAATTTGTAGTTTGGGACATCGCGGAACCTAACATTTTCCTACGTTTTTATTTATAATTGCTAAACAAAGTTTAAAATTTTGACACTTTCCTAAATTCTGCCCTAGCGTGAGTACTTTGTTCAGATATCTTTAGAAGAAATTAATTAGTCATGGGAAATGTGAAAAATGATTTGGAGTTAAAATGGTCAACTTATTGGCAATCACCCATATACCTATTTTTGAACATTTTTTCTAGAAGTGACGGTAATTCAATATTAAGCGGACTATTGTGCTGGTGTAATGGTCAACGCATTCGATTTCGAAGCTGAGCGTCCTGAGTTCGATTCCTGCTGGAGTTGGATTTTTCATCGAAATAATTTTAATTTAATTTAATTAGTTTTAACCAAATTAAATAAAGAATAATTAATTTTAGTTTAATTTAATTAAAATTAATTTATTTAAATTGAATTAAATTTCATCAATTTTAATTAAATTAAAAAATAACTGGGTACCCAGCACGAATAAACGGTTAAAGATGTTACTGAAAATGTAGTAAAAAAAAAACATGATCAAATAATATTTGAAAATAGGTGAATATATTTTTGAAAATTTAAATAATACACTCATAAATTTTTGTTCCATTTTGGAAGAAAAAATTCACAAATTTTCTGTAAGTTTTGTTCCTTTTGAACTTCAGAGGCTGCAAAGGTAAATTTCGAGAGATGATTAAAATGCAATTTATTTTGGGTCAAACTGAGGATTTAATAATAATGCTGCACTTTTAATTTTTGCATTTTTTAATTTTAAAAACTAAATTTTCTCATCTTTTGAAATCAAAGAAAGAAAAGAAATATTAGAAAATGTTTTTCATGACCAGAATCTGTAGAAAATTATATTAAGGGTATTTTCTACGAGAAGATTCCTACCTTACCAGCATGTTTACTTCGTCAAACTCACGACCACATAAAATAAACTAGTGAGATGAAAATTTAGGGAATTAAATAAAAAGCATTAAGAAATGTTTATCTATTCTTAAATGTTTGTAAATGCAAAAAAATTTGTTTGCAGCAATTTTTTTTTGAATTTTGAAAACTTAAGATCAGATAAACCTTCCTTAATGCGTTTTATTTAATTCCACAAATTTTTAACTCAATATCTCATTTTGTGTGGACGTGAGTTTGTCGAAAAAAATGTCGGTAAGGTAGGAATCCGGTAAAGTGTTACCTTCCCTTAATAAACAAACTATTTTACCAATAATTATGATGTTAGGTTGTTGAACAGAGTTTTAATAATATAGTAAGATCTTAATTTTTATCTCTTTACTGTTAAAAATATTTTATTTTTGAAAACGAGATTCTTTCTCGTTTTTAAAAATAAAATATTTTGAAGAATAGAGAAACAAACATTAAGATCTTACTATATACTTTACTAATTATCTAAAATTTGTTTTTTTCCAACCTGAGTTTTCAATATCTTTTCAAGTGCTCTAAAATTTGTTTTTAAAATATTTTTCACGATCATAATCTGTTGAAAATTATATTGACAAAAAAACTATTTACCAATAATCAAATATTGATTTATTTTTCAATCTGAATTTTCAGTATCTTTTTAAATGCTCTAAAATATATTTATTTTCAAAATATTTTTCATAACCAGCATCTGTTGAAAATTATATTGACAAATAAACTATTTTACCAATAATTAAATATTTATTTATTTTCCAATCTGAGTTTTCAAGATATATTCAAATGTTCTCAAATTTATTGTCTCATTTTCAAAATATTGAAAATATTTTTTCAATCTAAAATTCATTTCAAACAAATATTTTTACTCTCTTGAAAATTATATGTGCCAATAAACTATTTACTAATAATCAAAAATTTGTTTATTTTCCAATATTTATTTTCAAGATATTTTTAAATGCTCTAAAATTTATTGATTTATTTTCAAAATATTGAAAATATTGTTGCAATTTAAAAGTCATAAAAAAATATGTTTATTCCATTTTAATTTTCGCGGCTTTTCCGAAGATGCATTCTGATTGGCTACCAGCTTCTAGGGAATTGACAAAAACTTCTTCAGTTTTTTTCTTTAAATTTTCATTAAAACTTAAATTAAACCAATGAATTTTTGAAAAAATTTAATATTTTTCCATCATGATAAAAGCAAATTTCTTGCAAAATGATTCTTATGAAGACAAGTTTTTAAATTTCGATGTATTTCAAAACAAAAAGTCCCTAGAGGAAACTAGCGAAATTTGTAGATTTGGCAGCATCTGTCTGTGTCAAGAGTGCGGTTCACTGACACTTGACACACCCTATAAATGTTATTTTTTTTTTACGGAACCCAAAATTCAGGAATCCCTTTACGATCGCCCGAAACTCCGTGAAATCCCTCGTTTTTCCGTGACCCTTCAACGTTTTTTTAGTGTCGCTCAAAAGTCGGATTTATCGTCGAGGAAGATAAAATTATCATGGTGAGTCGTCTTGTATTTTTTACCATCAATTATTTTCCACTTCACCTCCGTTTTATCTATTAAAAACTTCTTTAATTATCGTCTCTTATTGTTTTTTCTCAATTTTTAATGACCGGGGAACTGAAATGGCGATTTCGGAATGTTAACCTACAACTGACATAACCTCAAAATTTAGCCACTTTCGTACATCGACGAGAGTAAAATAACTTATTTTTTGCATGAAATGAGAGAAAATTACAAAGATTTGAAAGTGAATAACATTCTTCTACGCAATTTTTGTTGGTGCGATGAAATATTCAGGTTATAATGAGAAATTTGTGTTTTATTCTTTTTGAGGTTAGGTTCGTATTTTTTGTATTTTCTACAAATCGAAAAAGGGATTTGTACTTACAGAATTCGGAGAAAAATGGTTTTATGTTGTGTTGAATCAATGATTGGATTTTTAATTTTTTCAAAACCTGGGTCGAAATTGTTGAGTTTTTAGACCTTAGATGATTAAATTGAGGTCATGAAATCGGTTCGTCCCAAAAGAGGTCATTGTTATTGTTTAGAAAGTTTCCGGGTTTCTATAGCATCTGAATCCTAAAATAGATCTTGAATTTTTTGTGAAATCTTTGAATTCTAGAAGAGTTCGTAGATTTTCAAGCAATTTTCGAATTTTTATCCGTTTTTCATTTCTTAATAAGTTATAACTGGTTATTATTTTTCCTTTCATAAATTAACTGGTTTATTCTCCTTTTATATTGAATAAATAAATTACAGACCGAACAACAGATGGATTGCGCTTTGGATTTGATGCGGAGGTTACCGCCGCAACAAATTGAAAAAAATTTGAGTGATTTAATCGATTTGGTACCTTCACTGTGTGAGGATTTGCTTTCCTCTGTAGACCAACCTCTGAAAATAGCTAAGGACAAAGAGTCGGGGAGAGATTATCTTCTCTGCGATTATAATAGGGATGGAGATTCTTACAGGTATAAATCCAAAAAGCATGGCACATGCATAAAGTTGTCCAAGTTAAAAAAAAATTCATGCATTACAATTTGTGAGATTTCAATACAATTTCCCTCGATATCGATAAGATAAATTAATAATATTACTTTGAAAAAGATTTTTACCTATAATTTTAAATTTTTGAATTTTTTTATATTTAATTAAATCAATAATTATAATAAATATTTAAAAATTCGTTTAACAACTTAACTTTTAATCAAAGAAAAAGTATAAAATAAAATCTAATGGAAAAAATTTAGTTTCAATAAATATTTTGAAAAAAAAAACATTTTAACTTGGTAGGATTTAATTTCAATAAATATTGAAACTAAAATTTAACTTTCCACGATTGATTAATAATTTAATGTAAAAAATCCTGCCTAAAGTTTTTTTTCAATATATTTATTGAAATTAATTTTTTTCCATTAGATTTTATTTTTTAATTTTTCTTTATATTAAAAAATTTTTATATTTTACTTGGCAAAATACTTTTTATATCACGAATTGTAATGTATGTATTTTTTTAACTTGGCCTAATTTTTGTATAAGCCATGCTTTTGTTGGGATTTCAAAATTTTTTGTATCTTTTAATAATAATTAAGCTTGAATTTGTAACTTTGAATACGTTCATTACTTACAGAGATATTGATTATTAGGTCAAATTTTTCTTACATCTTTTATCAAATCGTAAATATTTTTGTAAATAATGAACATATTGAAAAATCCTTAAAAATGATTTAGGAATTTGACTTTGCACATGTATCATCCAATTTTCATGCAAATCGGTCGGATAAAAAACTGTGAACAAATACTTACAAATGTAATTTTTTGAATGAAATATTAAAAGTTTCTGAAATTATTTGATGGATTAAAAATTCCTGTGAAGTATATGTAAAAAAAGACACCAATAATTTATTCTGTAAACTATAAGTCATGCGTGTCAATTTAATTATCAATTTAATTTTTTCGTTATGGGCCATAAAAATTGAAAAATTATAATTTCTTAACCTTTGCTCACTTCTAGAGCCAAATCAAACTGATTGGTATGAAAATTGGACGGTATATCCACAACATCATATTCTTGATTCGTTTTTAAGGATTTCTCAATATACTCATTATTTACAGAGTTATTAATTATTTTGTCAAATTCTCTTTTCGCATTTTTTATTCGGGTCAGAGAATTCCGGAAAGTCAGGGAATTTAAAAATGACCAGGAAAAGTCAGGAAAAACCTCCAAAGAGTCAGGGATTTTTTTTTATTCAACAAATTACAATTATATAATTATAATATTACAAAATCATAATATTTTCAGTGATCATTCAGTCCCCTATTTCTCTTTTTTTTCCATATTTTTCCCCTTCCTCTTATTATTCTCCAAATCTGCTAAAATAACTTTTTTTCAGAATTTCATTCTTTTTTCGCCCCTTTTTCCCCTTTTTATATTCAAAGTTCTGAATAATTTTCCCAGAGTTATGAGAAATGGAAAATTGTGACATTCAAAACATCTTTTAATGTTTTCGACATTTCTCTTTTAATGTTTTCGTATATTTCTCTTTTAATGTTTTCGTACATTTCTCTTTTAATGTTTTCGTACATTTTGTAAAATTCCTAATATAATCTTAAAGAATTCTTAATATAATCTTAAAGGATTCTTAATATAATCGTAAAGAATTCTTAATATAATCTTAAAGGATTCTTAATATAATCGTAAAGAATTCTTTATATAATTGTAAAGAGTTCTTAATATAATCTTAGAGAATTCCTAAAAAGTCTTTAACATTCTACAAAATATACTAGAATGTTCCAGAGTCTTAAATAGTCTAAAATCTTCTAAACTCTTCCATGATCTTCTGAAATCTTTTAAAATCCTCAATAATATTCCGAAATCTACCTGAAGTTTTCAACGAATTCAAAGTTCCGAATAATTTTCCCACAATTATGAGAAATAGAAGCTTGTGACATTCAAAAACTCTTTTAATGTTTTCTTACGTTTTCCATAATTTAAAAGTTTTCAAAATCTACCAAAGTCTCCTAAAATCTTTTAAAATCCTCCAGAATCCTTAAAATTTATTTAAAATCCTTAAAAATTCTCCAAAATGGTTCACACTGTTCTAGAATTTTCTGAATACTTTCGTAACCTTCTAGAATTTTCTACAGACTCTTTTAGAATTCTCAAAAGTCTACAAAAAATTATCGAGATTCTCTGAAATTCTTTAGAATCTTCAAAACTTATTTGAAGTCTGTAAAAATTCTCCAAAATATTCTAAACGGTTTTGAAATCTACAATTATTTTAATTCTTCTGGATTTTCCACAATCTTTTAGAATCTTATGGATTTTCCTATAATAATTTTTCACAAACTTATAGAATTCCTAATATGATCTTAAAGAATTCTTAATATAATCTTAAAGAATTCTTAATATAATCTTAAAGAATTCTTAATATAATCTTAAAGAATTCTTAAAAGTCTTTAAGATTCTACAAAATATACTAGAATATTCCAGAAACTTCTAAAGTCGTCTAAAATCTTTTGAAATCTTCCATGATCTTCTAAAATCTTTTAAAATCTGCAAGAATATTCTGGAATGAACCTGAATTTTGAACGTTCGAATCAACGAATTTTTTTCTTAACTCATATTTATCTTGAAATATCGTTCAATCTACAAAATAAATAGAAATATCAGGATATTCTCTAGTTTCTACATTAGTCAACCAAAAATTTAGAAAAACTTTGAGTTTAAAATGGAATCTAACAAAAATTTCGTTAATTTGAACGTTAGGAACTTTAAGCACGTTATTTAGAACTGCTTTAGGAACTTCCAGAATTCTGCAGAATTCTTTAGATTTATAACCCTCTCAAGTCTACAAAAACTTTAATAATCTTGAAGAATCTTGTAGACAGTTTTCAGAATCTTCCTAAAATTCTGTTGACTTCTTGAAGCTTCAAAGCAAAAAGATCTGGAAGAGACTAGATTTTAGAACTTTATGTAAGAATCAGAAATTCTTTGGGAGATTCTAAAAGACTCAAAAATCTAGATTCTAGAAGATTTTTTGGGATTTCAACAAATTGAATGAAACTACAAGTTTATGAAAATTAAAGATAGTCTAGAACTTTATAAATTCTTTCATGACTTCTGGGCTTTTCAACAAACTTTTAAAATCTTCTAGACTATTCTTCATTTTCCATAAACTTGTAGTTTCATTTATTCTGTTAAAATCCCAAAAAATCCTATAGAATCTAGATTTTTGAGTCTTTTGGAATATCCCAGAGACTTTCTAATTCTGCCAAAATTTTCCATAAAGTTCTAAAATCTTATAGTTTCTTCCAGAATTTTTCTGAAGACTCAAGAACTCGTCAGAATTTTATGACGATTCTTAAAACAGTCAAGAATATTCTTTAAGAGTATTAAAGTCTTTTATAGACTTGAGAGGATTTAAAGGATTCCGCAGAATTCTGGAAACTCTAATGGAATTTAGAATATATTTTTGAGGATTCGATAAGATTTTAGGAGAGCATGGCAAAGTTCAGAAGATTTTAGACAATTTTAGAAGATTCTGGAACATTTTAGTGTATTTTGTAGAATATTAAAGAATTTTAGGATATTCTTTAAGATTTCGTAAGATTATTATATGAAAATCCAGAAGATTCTAAAAGCTTATAGAAAAATCCGATGAATCCAGAAGAATCGAAATGTTTGAAGATTTTTAAACAGTTTAGAATATTTTGGAGAATTTTTGCAAACTACAGATAAGTTTTTAAGATTCTGAAGAATTTGAGAGAATTTGGGTAGTTTTTTGTAGACTTTGGAGGATGCTAAAAGATTCTGTAGAAAATTCTAGAAGGTTACGGAAGTATTCAGAAAATTTTAGAAGGTTTTGAAAGAGTCTAGTTCATGTTGTAGAATATTGAAGAATTTTTGGATATTATTTTATAAGATTATTTTAGGAGAACCCAGAAGATTCTAGAACAGTCTGAAATATTTTTGAGAGTTTTTAGGGATTTTAAATCAATTTTAAAAATCCTGGAAGATTTTAAGAGATTGTAGGAGACTTTTGCAGATTTTGAACATTTGGAAATTATGGGAAATTTAAGAAAACATTAAAAGAATTCTTGAATGTCACAAGTCTCTATTTCTCATAATTCTTGGAAAATTATTTGGAACTTTGAATATAAAAAGGGAAAAAGGGGAAAAGGAAATACCCTAAAAAAATGATTGTAGGAGATTTGGAGAATAATAGGGGAAAGAGGGAAAATAGGGGAAAAGGGGGAATATAGGACTGAGATCCCTGAATAATTATAATTTGTGGAATCAAAAAGTCTAGAGAGTTTGAGAAAGATTTTGAAAAGAGTTTAGAAGATTCTTGAGGATTATGGGAGTGTTTTGCAGATTTTAGAGGGTTCTAAAAGATTCTTTAGAATTCTGGAGTTCAGAATATTTTTCAGGATTCTAGAATATTTTGGAACAGTCTAGTACATTTTTTAAAATATTAAAGAATTTTGGAAGACTCTTTAAGATTTTATAAGATTATAGGAGAAATCAGAAAAAATATTCTAGAAAATATTGTAGAAAACCGAGAAGATATCAGACGGTTATGAAAGAGTTTAGAAGATTTGATTTTTAAAAAATTATGAAAGACATTTAAAGAATCTGGAAAATTCAGAGTCAGTCTAGAATATTTTTAAAAATTTGGGAAATGTTTTGAAATTTCTAAAAGATTCTAGAAGACTTTGAATCTCTAAGGTTTTAATATTGTGGCACGATTTTCTGAATGTCATAAGTTTCTATTTATTACAATTCTTGGAAAATTTAGCGTAATTTTAAATTTAAAGAAAAGAAGAAAAGGGGGACCATTCTCAAAAATATGGATTTTAAGTTATCTTGTGAAAAATAGGGGGAAAGTCGGGGAAGAAAGGAAAATAGGGAACTGACTGTGATCCCTGAGAAGTTCAATTTTAAGGAAAATAGGGGATTTCTTTTTCGAAAAAGGGAATTTAAAAAAAAAGGGGAAAGTTTTTTTTCTTTTAAAAATACCATAGAAACTCCAATTCTTCTGGATCTGAAAAAATTCTCAAAAATCTTAGATTCCTGACTAGAATCTAATAAAACACTCCTGAAATTTCTAAACTTTCAGAATCTTTGGAGTGCTTTAGAATTTTATAAAATCCTTCATGACTTTAGGGCTTTTCAACAAACTTTTAAAATCTTCTAGAATATTTTGAATTTTCGTAAACTTGTAATTGCATTCAATCTGTTGAAATCCAAAAAAATCCTCTAGAATCTAGATTTTTTATTCTTTTGGAATATTCCAGAGACTTCCTGATTCTTCCAAAATTTTCCATGAAGTTCTAAAATCTTCTAGTCCCTTTCAAAATTTTTTTTTTTTTTTTTTGAAGACTCAAAAAGTGTACAGAATTTTAGGAAAAATTTGAAAACTGTCTAGAGGATTCTTTAAGACTATTACATTCTTTTATAGACTTAAGAGGGTTCTAAAGGATTCTGCAGAATTCTGGAAATTCCTAAAGCAGTTCAGAATATATTCTTGAGGATTTGATAAGATTTTAGAAGATCATGGAAGAGTTCAGAAGATTTTAGACGATTTTAGAAGATTCTGAAACATTTTAGTATATTTTGTGGAATATTAAAAAATTTTAAGATATTATTTAAGATTTCGTGAGATTATTATGTGAAAACCCAGAAGATTTAAAAAAATTATGGAAGAAATCCAAAGAATCCAAAAGAATCGAATTGATTGTAGATTTTAAAACAGTCTAGAATATTTTGGAGAATTTTTACAGATTACAGATAAGTTTTTAAGATTCTAAAGAGTTTGAGAGAATTTGGGTAATCTCTTGTAGACTTTGGAGGATTCTAAAAGATTCTGTAGAAAATTCTAGAAGGTAACGGAAGTATTCAGATAATTTTTGAAGATTCTGGAAGAGAATGTAGAATAAGAAGAATGTAGAATGTAAAATATTGAAGAATTTTGGGATATTACTTTATAAGATTTTTGATTCTAGAACCCAGAAGATTCTAGAACAGTCTGAAATATTTTGGAGAATTTTTAAGGATTTTAAATCAATTTTAAAGATTCTAAAGAGTTTTAAGAGATTTTAGGAGACTTTCCTAGATTTCGAAAATTTGGAAATTATGGGAAATTTAAGAAAACATTAAAAGAGTTTTTAATTGTAACAAGTTTCCATTTCTCATAATTCTTGGAAAATTATTCGGAACTTTGAATATAAAAAGGACAAAGGGGGGGGGGGAAGGGAATGAAACTCTAAAAAAACGTGATTATAGTAGATTTGGAGAATAATAGGGGAAAGGGGGGAAATAGGGAAAAAAGGGGAATAGGGGACTGACTGATCCCTGTTAATATTATAATTATATAATTATAATTGTTAAATTATAATTATAACTATTGAGATAAAATTATGTGTTGAATCAAAAAAAATTCCCTGACTCTCTGACTTTCCCTGACCATTCTGAAATTCCTTGACTTTCCAGAATTCCCTGAACTGTAGCAACCTTGATTTTCCTCTAGTTTTTTGTGAAAAATACCCCAAATTCCCCTTTTTTGCGAGGATTTTACGCTGTGATACCTGAAATTAGAATAATCTCAACTTTTCTCGTTTTTTAAGATCTCCCTGGAGTAACGCATACGATCCTCCACTAGAGGACGGATCAATGCCATCGGAAAGGTTAAGAAAACTAGAAGTAGACGCGAATCACGCCTTTGATCAATATCGAGAGCTTTATTTCGAGGGCGGCGTATCCTCCGTGTATCTTTGGGATTTGGATCACGGTTTTGCCGGCGTCATTCTGATAAAGAAGGCCGGTGACGGATCGAAGAAAATCAAGGGATGCTGGGACTCCATACACGTTGTAGAAGTTCAGGAGAAATCAACGGGAAGAAATGCTCATTATAAACTTACCTCGACGGCGATGCTTTGGCTCCAGACGAACAAACACGGATCAGGAACGATGAATCTTGGAGGCAGTCTTACTAGACAGGTTACTTTCTCAATATAGTCTTAAATATAAATATAAAGAACCTAAATCTGTAGGGATTTTGACAATGAAGCTTTTGCAGGTGGAACAAGATGCTTCGATAACGGAAACGTCGCCGCACATCGTAAACATCGGTCGCATGGTGGAGGACATGGAAAACAAGATAAGAAACACCTTGAACGAGATCTACTTCGGAAAAACGAAGGACATCGTGAACGGACTGAGATCAGTTCAGTCTCTCGCTGATCAAAAGCAACAAGCCGCTCTCAGACAAGATTTGGCGGCCGCGTTGCAGAGGCGAAACGCCAACAATTGATCGCCTCTCGCGACATCGTTTTTCCCCAACACAATCGCGACTACTATCCTCCTCGAATGTAAATACCCCTAAAAGGTCGGGGACACCTCGCCGAATGTATCGTAGAGAAAAAGGTTCGATGACTGATTGTAGATTTATCGAATTCTACAGATTCACAGAACTTCCGTTGAATTTAGTTCCCGGGGAACTGGGTTCATGGTTTTAAAGGTAGGGAAAAAAAAAGAATCTGGGGGCGTTTGCGTTCGACGATAGTAGAGAAATGAGAGAGCGCCTTCTTGATTCTTGCGGAAGGAAGTTTAACTTTGTTATCTTTCGCGAGAAAGAGTTGAGCTTTTTTTTGATATTGTAAATTTTGAAGAGAAGATGAAGTGTTTTGAGGCGAGACGTCGTTTTTTCCGGAATTCGTGTCAAGCGGATATTTAGTGACAGGCTTCCAACGTTCAATATTTATAGGAGTGATAGAGAGTTCAATAAGTGAGATGTTTCCCGAAGAAAAGACGTCTCGAGAAGTGCGCAATTTTGCTTAATTTCACTCGGATCGGAGCACGGCCTAAAAACGAGCCGTTGACAAATCAAGAGAAGTGATCGATCCGGGAATCGGTCGATGGTATTTTCTTTCGCAATGAGCGCAGATCTTTGCCAGGCAAGCTCGCTATTAAATCCGAAAGTAGTTAGTCGATGTGTATTCTATAAAAAATTAATAAAATCATTTTGTTACAAGTCTACATATTTACTTCCCAATCCTGGCTACGGCTAATCGCCGGATGAAAATTCATTGAAAAACCACGAGATGCAGGATTTATAGATCCTCAAATTCTCCTCTTTTTTTTTTTTTTTTTATCTAAACTACAGAATTTTTCTGGAATATTCCAGAATTTTGTAGAAGTTTCGAATCTTTTAATTTTTCCATAATCTTCTAGAATGTTTTAGAATCTTCAAATATCTCATACCTTCTAAAATTCCCCAAAATTTATAACAATTCTTTACAATAAATAACAAAACTTATGCGGCTTTTCGGTCAAAAAATTATTCTTTATTTTGGTCCAATTAGAAGTCGACGTTTC
>JBAGKK010002320.1:0-12587 GCA_037177015.1 Euceroptres primus | reverse complement strand
TATATATGATGTATATATGTAATAATATTTAAATACGTTTTCTCTAAATTGAAAATTGTGTAATGAATTGTATTAAAAATTCAATGTACGTACATATACTTACAGTATTTTTTTATATTCACTTAAAATATATTTCAGTATTTTCTTTTACTATTTTTAACATTGCTAATGCAGCCTATCACGCGCACTTCAGCGCGCGTATGAAATTGCTAGTGTCTATTAATGAACCACCCTAATGCTGATACTAACATTAAATAGTAAGTATTAAGTAGTTTCTATTTCGTTGATGGTTGGGTGGGTGGAACTTGATGAGCAACCACCTTCCCGTGATGAGTCTTGAATCGCGTTAGATGCTTACACCGACCTAAGAGCTGCATGCCTAAGGAATAAATTATACAAATATATTATTGCAACAGTATTATACGTATTTACATGTTCGAATATTATTTTCTGATGTCTAACAGTGAAATATAATAGTCTTTTTCGATACAAGTGCGCGAAGTCGGCAATGACCTACGAGTGTGAAGGAGTAGCACGACGCCCCCGAAGGCGAGGCGAAGGGAGTCGAATGGCAAGTGCTTCTCCTTCCCACTCGTGCAAAATTGCCGACTTTCGCACACTATTTTTTGTCCAGCATGGAAAATCCGGTTTCGTGTACCATCTACAGCCATTGAAAAGAGTCTGTGTCAACCCGTGCGTGAAAACTTGTTTGTACTGTGTGCGCATGTACCATTTATTCGTATCGCTTTGCGGTACGAGTAAATGGTGAGCATGCGCACTTTGGGTCAGGAAGTCCGTGCCTCGATTCGATGACGCATCTAAAGTTGTTAAAACTGCCTGGTAGACTATGTAAGAGCATGATTGCTTGTAGGGGTGTGCAAAAAACTCGAACGAGTTGAGTCGAACTTCTTAGGTTTCGAGTCAAGTCGGGCTGAGCTCGATGGGGTTCGAGTCGAGTTCAAGCTTTCTGAAAAGTTCGAAAATTTTCGAGTACTCGAACGTCTTCGAGAACTCGAAACTTTCGAGTACTCAAAAGTTCGAGCTTTCTCTAACTTAACTCGACTCGACTCGGAGTTTTGAGCTTTTTGCACACCCTTAATTATTTGTAATTTGTCAGAGACAGTAATTTACAATTCAGACAGTTTGTTCACTAAATCAAAGTAAACATTAATGTGTTTCTGAATAACGTCAACTTGATCCGCTCGATGCATCATTAATTGTCTCCAGATGGATGCCTTCCTAGTAGGGACTTGCGATTCAAATATTGATTCCAGTTTCTTTCATATCGCTCTGGAAGTTTCACAGTTTTAACCTTTCCTTAATTAACTGGCACTAGGAATATGTCTTAGAAGCGAAAGGAAGTGAAAGAAATTTAACAAAACTTTTACTTTACGGAAGTTAGGTTGGGTCAGTTTTTTCGCTTAACTACCAATTTTTCACAATAAAATTGATAAAATTTTTAGGACTTGGACTATTTTCTAATAGTCTAACTAATTCATTGAAGTGCACTTTCTTGGCGAAAATGATCGAAAAGTTGGAGAAATGTACTTTATGCAAGTTGCAGGTTGAAATTTTTGTCCAGAATTATGTGCCATAACTTTTTATTATTTAACCTTCAAGGTTTTCTTGGATTTTATTTTCTCGTCTTAATGCAATCTCATTAAGAATACAATTCGAAACTTCTCTCTATAACTTCAAACTAAAATTCAGCAAAATAAGTGATGTTTTAAAACAGACCACTTTGTCGAGTATAACAAAAACCGATATTCGATCATTATTTTAAAAGTTATAATATAATTATATATATATAGTTATATTATAATATAACGTAACTGAATTATGTTAATCTCTACGTTGTTTTTGAGCTTTTTTGAACATCTCTTTAACTTTAAACTGGAATTTAATTTTTTTTCAATCAAAACTTCAACTGCGATTTTCTCGAAATGCTCTTTCGCAGACTTCGAACTTTGAAAGTGTCTCACTTCCTCATTTTGGAAGCTGTGGGGTTCGATTTTTTTTTTAATGTTGGGAATTCATCTGGTAATATGGTCCTATGCGTAACTATATATCGACAAAGTGGTACGTTTCAATATGGACGTACATATATTGTCAAGATTTTCACGGAATATTTAGTGTCGCCATTTTTACAGCTATTACTACATCATTAACAGTGATGTTACTTTATAGGAGTGAAAGAGCTACTGTAATCTGTCTTCCAGGTACATATTTTATTTAAGTTGTTTTGAAGTCCGGTGCGGCTGCAAGAAATTTTCGTGTTGCGTATATTGCAAACAAAAACTCAAAAGCACTGAAATTTTCTCTTACGATGCTTTGTGCCAATCACAGTGAATTAGTAATAATAATAATAATTTATTAAATAAATTAATTTGGACATTAAATGCAGTTGAACACATTACATAACCCGATTTCTCTATTCCAGCTTCTACATGTACATAAATATTTATGTACTTTCGATGTGGTACTTAATGTTCAATGATTCAGCCAGTCGAAATTCATGTAAAATTGGCAATAATTTGAAGAAAAACAGTGCTATTTCGCAGTGTGCGGTCCCTGGACGTTCACAAAACTCGTAATATAAGGGCCCTAAATGAAAACCTTATTTTAAATCGGCTCTAGGTTGTCCCTAGAATACTTTCTAGGCAAAATTTGCGATTATAAGATGAGAAAAACGTTATCTTAGAGTATGCGGCCCCTGAATGTAGTCGAAACGTAATATAAGGCCCCTGCATCGGGGCCCAAAGTGGCTACATTTCTAAATCAACTTTAAATAGGAATTAGAACAGTTATGCAAAGTACATTGTTTTCATCACAAAGTGTAGAATCCAACCCCTTAACCTCCGGACCAATAAGGGCCCTTTTCATATGGAAATCCACATATGATCAATTGTTTACAGTAAAGATATAATTCGTTCTGAGCCCAAAAACCCCCTCTTTATTAGCTATCGTCTGATTTTAGAAACTTGGCCTGAGGCCCGATGAATAATGAACAAAACCATGAAGTTAGCTTTGGAGTACAGCTCCACATTACGGGGAACCGTCGGCTCCTCAGATAATTTCATGGTTGTGCTAACTTAGGGCTCATTCGAGCTTACTAAAAATTGTAAGATCAATCTCATCTTTGGCGTAATAGTAGAAATTTCCCTGTTCGAGGGAAAGAGTTCTGACATCAGGGAAGTAAGGAGCGACTGATCATTCGATCACGAACTTTATAAGTATCAACTTCTTTTGAGCTCTTAGGAGCATATTTTTCGTTGATACCGCGTTTGTCGTGCCTAGCGGGAATCTATGAGCCTCGTGTCATTAACGTCTTTAGCCCAGTTCTATTTGTCTCTTGACCGTTTTTATTAAACGCCGTCGTCAATCCTGGAGTATCGAGTCTGAGCTTTCCGTATGATGTCCCATTTGATAAGTTGAAGTCTGAGGATGGATAAATTAAACGTTGTGGTAATATTTCTTTTTCCTAAAACTACGTCCCTTTCACCCTATTCTCCTGTTTACTATCCATTTTCCCCTCTCCACGCACCCCCCCTCTAACATTTAAAACAATAAACCAACGGCAAAGAACTTCCTTTCCGGCGTCGGCTTTGTATCCTCCACCTAAATCAAAGATCGAGGTTGTTGGAATTCATAAGGCCATTTCGATGATTCGATGATTCCAAATTTCGTGGGATTTCTGAAGATACCTATTTGCGGATCATCCAATTCCGAGCATCATCGAGAATCTCTTCTCCAATCGTCTCTCATTGTTGACGTCGATAAGTACTCGCTGATTTTTTTATACATTATTTTATTCTCTTCTTTCGTGATCGAGTATTATTTTATTTATTTCTGCAATCAAGATAATGGCACTAGACGAGATAAGAATTTGGTTTGTATAAATACAAACCAAATTCTTATCTCGTCCTAATAATAAATTTCTATCGCATAATTTTAATTTCTGTATCAGCCGTTTGTGTTCTTATATTTTTAGAAAATGCATACTTATTTATATTTGGATCGTTTTTTAACTCGCAGTTCTTTTATTCTTCAATTTTAAATATTCTTTCTGCCTACTTATCAATTAAAGATATCTCATTGATCTGTTTATAATTGTATACTATAATGGATTATTTATAACCTAGACCTTCTAATAAGGCCTGGTCCGCCGAGCCTGGTACGTTGATGGTTGGTGAGTTGAGTGTCAGGAACTCCGAATAGCCCAATGGACAAGGTTTCAACCGTCCGCACTGGGATGGCACCCTTAGGGCATCACAAATTACAGGGATGGCACCCGAAGGGCATCACAAGTGCTTTGGGCCACGAAACCTTGATCCGACAACCGGAGGTTGCTCGTTCGACTGGAACCGAGTTCCGGGTTGAAAGTCGGAGACTGACAACCGTCGTGCGCGACTATCAGAAGTTTTGAACCTCAGTACCTGGATGGCACCCGAGGGGCATCACAAGTTCCTTGGAGCAAAGCTTCGAACAAAGTGGGTGTTTGAGATTCTACGTTCGTTAGTCCTTAAAAGCACTGATTCAAGTAGTTTTCCAGGCAGAGGTAGATGAAAGAATCGGTAGCCCAATATACGTGTTAGAAAGGGGGAGCATTGATCTCTGAGAGATTCTGCGAAAATGTTCGCTTTTTCCTCGTGGAAAGGAAAAGATTGATCGTCTTTGACGAGAGAGGGGAGGTGGGATTTTCTATTGCGAAGGGATTTGATGACTTTCCAGCAACTTTTGGGATATAATTCAGCTTCAGCTATGTAGGAGTCGAAGGAAGACTTATCGATTGATTGGAGAGTGGTTTTTAGTTCTCTTTGAAGGGAATTGAGACGCTGGCGGTGTACAGGGTTACGGTAGGACTGCCAAAGTTTGCGGGCTTAGTTTTTCTTGCGGATGAAAAGACGGGTGACGGGTGAGAGTTTGGTTTGGTATGCAGAAGTGGGGTTGATTGAGGAGGAAAGTTGGACAGAGTTTTGGATGTCCTTAGTCAGGGATTCGACAGCTGAATCCAGGTCGGAAGTAGAGTGGATATTACCGCACTTGGGAGTGGAAGTTTTGAGGATGTATTTGAGGTGGAGGTAATCGATTTTAGATTCGGTAGGAGGTAAGAGTTCAGGGGAACCCAACAACTCCAGGAGTACTGGGTTGTGGTCGGAACTTAGTTCGAAAATAGTCCAGAGATCTTTGTCGATGATGATGTTCTTAGTTAGTAAGATGTCGAGGATGTCGGGATGGTGTTTATGGGAGCTAGGAAAGTGGGTGGGTTCTAAGGGGGCTTCGATGGTAAGGTTGTTGCAAGTCAAGGATCTAAGGAGGCATCATCATCATCTTTTTGAGGCAGCCCCAAGCCTTGTGTTTGGCATTGAGATCGCCGGCAACCACAGTTGGGGTATTGGAGTTGAAGAGGTCAGGAATTTTGGATATGTCATTGATGCTTGGAGGGGAGTAAAGAGAAAGAATGCGAAGAGGGCCAGAGTCAAGATGGACGTCGACTCCGGTTACTTCGCAGGGGGAAGAGCTTGTGCTGAAGGCTGAATGGCGGAGGGAGTTACGAACTAAAAGGGCCACACCACCGCCTTTAGAGGAAGAACGGTCTTTTCTGTAGACGGAAACGTCAGGAATATGGAGTTTCTTTGTAGGAGTTAGATGAGTCTCGGTAATGCAGGCAACGTCAATGGATTTATTGTTGAGGAGTATGATTAGTTCAAGTCGTTTAGGAGCGGAGATGCCGTTTGCATTCCAGGTAAAGATGGTTAATTTATCTTTATAACCGTCCGGGGTTTGGGAGCTGGAAGGCAGCTGCGAAGGTGGAGAGGAAGTCGCGAAAAAGCTGCTGTAGTTGTAGATTCTGTAGGGGGTCTGTGTTTGAAGAGGATTCTGTCTGGTTTTGGACTTTTAGTGTAGGGCGAGCTGAGACTACGTTGGCAAAGGAGCGCTGTGGGGCAGCGGGGTTGACAGTGCTACGAGATTTTGGAGGGGAAAAGGGGTTTGGAGGAGGTATGGGATTCGGAAGTTGGTGAGATGAATGCGGCTTGTTTCCAGGTTTTTGGGGAACTTTAGGGCATCCACGGTAGGTGGCCCAGTGAGGGCCTTTGCAGTTGAAACAGGATGGAGTGGCATCTTTTAGGTTTCTGGAGGGGCAGGAGGCGGTGGCGTGGCTGCGTCCGCAGAAGACGCAGGCTCAGGGGGCATGAAAGTAATTTGCCGTGTGGAAGAATTTAAGGCAGCGACGGCACTGGGGGAAGAGGCTTGATTTACGCTTGGCTTTAACTTGAACGCTGAGGCCAGCTAAAATTTTGATGTCGAAGATGGATTTTGCAGTGGCAGCGGTTGAGTCCAGATGGACGACAACCAAAGGCCAGATTTTATCGCCTTTTTTTATGCGATGGACTCGTTTGATAGAGGGAATTTTTGTCCGGAGTTCTTCAAGGATGGATTCTTCGGTAAGGGATTCGTTAATTCCTCTAATGACAACGATAAGGTCCTTGTCTTGATGGAGTTGGTTGGTGGTGTAGGTAATTTTGTGCTTGTCCAGTTTGTGGGTCATGGCACGGAAACCGTCAACTGTTCGGGGATAAACTACAATCGCGTCAATGGTGTTTTTGGCGGAACTGATGAGAATGTCTGCATTAGAAAGAGCTGAGTGGAGTTTTGGTCAGACTTCTTTGCGAAGGATACGGATTGGAGGGGGACTCCGTTCCTTAGAAGTGGGTTCATTCTCGTCGGAAGTGCTCGAAAAGTTAGAATCGTCTTTGGATTGTGAGGGGCTAGTCGGTATAGGGGGACTGGCAGTGCGACGACGTTTGGACCGTTTGGATTTCACTGTTTGGAAATTGGAAGTGACGTCAGGTGAAAAGTCAAAAGCGGGTTGGGATTGGTGGGTGTCCATGGCTTCAGGGACCTTTCCTGGAGTGACAGCGGTCGGGGAAATCCGGGAGACGAGTGTGGCCTTATAAGAGTCCAGGACTTTCCGAAGATCCGAAATTATGGCGGAGATTTGATCATTGGTGAGGTTAGAAGGGTTTGGATAGTTGAACGCAGAAGGTGGAGTAGGAGTTGGGATGGGAGAAGAGTTAGTGACAGAATGATGGTTGCACATGATGCACTATGAGAGCATATTAGGATAGGCCTGACAGGATTGGTGAGAGATTTGGGAGAAGAGTCCTAAAATCGGTCAAACCGGCGGTATTTATACCTAAAATGAGCGAACTTGAAGCTACGCTTCCCCTTGCCTAAAATTTTAACCAATGGGAACGCAGCCATCTCGCCTCCGATGGCTGCGGCCAATCAAACCCTTTTGCGCCCATCACCTGTCCCTCGGGACTCCTCAACTTACAATCATTCCTTATCTACAATACGACTCTTCAACTTGCTGTCACTCTGTAGTCACAATATAACTCTTCAACTTGCTTTCATTCCTTAGTCACAATAGAACTCTTCAACTCGCTGTCCTTACTTAGTCACAATAGAACTCTTCAACTCGCTGTCATTCCTTAGTCACAATAGAACTCGTCAACTTGCTGTCATTTCTTAGTCACAATGGAACTCTCCAACTCGCTGTCATTCCTTAGTCACAATAGAACTCTCCAACTTGCAGTCATCCCTTAATTACAATAGGACTCTTCAACTTGCAGTCATTCCTTAACTACAATAAAACTAGTAACGAGGAGATATTCAGGGTATTACATTTTATTAGCGGGCTACTCCCTAAATTATTGGGTGGAAGTATGAGTCAGCAAGGGTCGTTTAAGTGAGGATTGAATTCTAGGGATCGTCTTTACTCAGACGTCTGATAGGCATGTACGAACAATAAAAAGGATCTCCTGAAAATCCGAGCGCCCTATGCCTCGGCGTATATCACTTCCTGCTCTATAGTCTTACTAAAAGTCTTATTGAAATCAATCTTATCAACTAAAATAACCTTTTCTCAAAAATTAAAAAGAAATAATATCAGTGTAATAAAATAGACTATTACAGGATACAGACACATTAAGGGTGAACGTTAAACCACTTTGAAAGTGGCCGAATGGTTCCGAAATTTTTCTAAGTTCAAAAGCCTAATTTTTTCGACCCTAAAAGAAACATTTTATTTCGATTTTTGGATTAAGATGAAATTGGACAACATTTACGCGTTCTATCGTGGTTCTGGAGTCGATAGAATTTTGTAGGATATCCGCTTTTGTAGGATATCGCGGCGAAGACGCAAAATCCCAAGACTTTATTCTTTATTATGAGAACAAGACCTTGGCCATTTATTGCGGTAAACAGCGCCAGAACGTAAAGTATAGAAGTCAAAAATCAGAAGAAGAGAAATCGAAAATCCGACGTCTGAATTCAATCCAAGCAGACGAAACTTCACCATACTTGCAAACAATATATTTTTACGCACAACACCGGTACTTTTGTTGAAATCGCGACTTTATTATGAGAACAAGAACTTGGCCATTTATTGCGGTAAACGGAGTCAAAAAGTAAAGTTTAGAAATCAATACTGGACGGAGCCGGATACTGGCTTATTTTGCGTCAATATAATCGACCGCTGCATGAAACCTAAACAGATAATTATTTTCGGCTTATTTATTTTACCAAATTTTCATTGCGGAAATAATAGTTGGTATAATAATGCAAATATAGGCCAGGTTTTCCATAAAGGAATGTGCACGAGTAATTTAGAAGTTTTGTTCCAGTTTTACCCTATAATTATTGTATTATTATTATTTATATATATATATATATATATATATATATATATATTATAAAACTTGTAATATATAATAATTCTATAATAATTGTAAGTCAAAACTTGTACAAAATTTCTAAACCACTCGTGCACATTACATGTACGAATTACATATGAAGACATGAAAATGACATCTCATTAAAGACCATTTGAAGTTGGTTCCGCAAGTAATAGTTAAAATAACCTAATTTAGGGTCCAACTTCACATGGTCTTTACCAAGTTGTCATTCATATGTCTTCATAAATGCATGCATTTTTTCAACATTTCTTTTATGCAAAAGTTGGCCTATTTTTGCATTTTTATACCAATTATTATTTATGCAATGAAAATTTGCTAAAATAAATAAGAAGAAAAGAATTATCTGTTCAGGTTTCCTGCAGCAAACGATAATACTGGGGATATTCCCCACAGTCATATTATTGATCCGGCTCCGTCCAGTATTGATTTCTAAACTTTATTTTTTGCCTTTTACCGCAATAAATGTCCAAGTTCTTGTTCTCATAATGAAGAATAAAGTCTTGGGATTTTGCGTATTCTCCGCGATTTCGTGAAAAGTGTCTTTGTTTTGATTAAAACTATATTGTTTGTAAGTGTGGTCAAGTTTTGTCTGCTTGGATTGAATTCAGAAGTTGGATTTTAGATCTCTCTTCTTCTGGTTTTTGACTTATAAACTTTACGTTTTGACGCAGTTTATCGTATTAATTCTTGTTCTCATAATAAAGAATAAAGTCTTGGGATTTTGCGTCTTTGCCGCGATTTCGTCAAGGGTGTCGGTGTTGTGCAGAAAATATATTTCTGCCAAGTGCGGTTTCTACCATCGAACATCTTCTTCTATAATTTCGTCTGCTTCGTCTGAATTTATGGAATACTTTCAGTCGAAACTTTGTCCTATCAACAAAAGCGGATATCTTACAAAACTCTATTGACTCCGGGACTACCACAGAACCCGTAAGTGTTGTCTAATTTCATCTGAATGCAAAACTCGAAATTAAATGTGCTTTTCAGGACCGAGAAATTTGGGTTTTAGAACTTAGAAAAATTTCGGAACCATTTGGCCATTTTCAAAATTATTTAACGTTCACCCTTAAGCACCAAAACTTTTCAAAAATTTAGTGCTACCTTTACCCGAGTGGGCCTAAAAAACCACGACGAAAACCTTGTTATATTTAATAATTGTTAATTTTATTGCAGTTAAGTCAACTTTGGATTTGTGATTGGTTACTGGAAATGAGAACTATGATGTGGCAAGAACAAGATGGTGAAATTCAAAATTTATCAATAAGTCCATCGCTACCTGTGTTTCAGAGAGATTTATTATGTCTCAAGCAGCTCTACCATCGTATTCCGGTAAGTTCAAAACTGTTCTGTTCTTTTTTTTATTATTAAAAAATATTCTATATTGTAGTGATCTATCTTGACTTGTCCTTGGGGGCCGTTCATAAACTGCGTCAAGTAAAATATATTGAAAGAAGAAGGTTAAATAGATACTGTAATTGTACATGCCCGTGTAGGAATTGCCTTATTTATAGTCCTGAAGATAGCGACACTTTTCATGTATGATTTTCTACCAGTTGAAACTTTGCATGTGAGTTAATTATCACGTGAAACTTACCGAAGTTCCAGTTTGGCACTCTCCCCCCCCCCCCCTCTGTTGTAGAATATTTGTTTTGGCCATTGAAATTGTCATCTTTGATTTTTTCTAAAAAACGCGGTTTCAAGATGACGCTATCGTCTACCAAAATTGTCAATTTTTTTTTGTGGGAGGGTCAATGTTTGAGGACGTTGTCGAGCGATTTTAGTTGATATCTGCAGTGAAGATCTCGTTCAGTTCTGACCCAAACGTATAATTCTGGTGATTCAATGGAAGACACCTTTGCTTGGTATCGATATTGATGATCGTTTAGGCGAAAATGCATACTCTCATTTGCGTTAATAGGTCTCAGGATTTCGTAATAAAACTTTTTATTGGTTGCGTCTGAGTTAAATTGTTATAACATTACAAATGAAAACTGGCGTCGAACTTTAATGAACTTTTGAAATAATTAGAGTTTCGAATGTCTAATGTACTTTTAGTAATAAAACTTTGTTCGTAATGAACAGAGCGAACTTTGAGACTAAATTTAAAATTTCGAATGAATATATTACTGCAAAATATATTTACTGCACTTTGCCAAGGTATGCCAATGACGACAACTGCGAGGGGTATAGATTCGAGAAAACTGACTGAACTCAACTGCACTAAACTGAACTGATTACATTTTTATGACTGACCCACCAAACATTACATGTTACATTACCTCTTCTTTTCTCGGGGCCGCTTTGCAAACGGCTTCTTTTTACGACCATTACGCGGTTACATCTTTTCTCGAAGGTCGTGTTAAAAAACAGCCTAGCTCCAAGTACTTTACGACGCGGTAATCTTCTCTTAAGTGTGAATTAGAGTTTTGTTAGTCCGAGAGAGACACATGTTCCGTATGGTGAGTTTTTTGCTGATTTATGATCTTTCCAAATTGCTAATTGACATCTCATGTATAGGAAACTACATCCTTTTTAATATCGGGGCCATTTAAGTAACTCAGGATTTAATTATTATCGTTACGATGTGACCTGTCTTTTCTAAAGAGTTTCATCAAGAATGGTCCAGTTAAGATGAGTAAGTTTATTGATCTGGTTTTCCAAATTACAATTAATAATGTGTATACCAAAACATGATTTACAATTAGATTTATTGTCAACTAGTAGTTGCGCGTTCACATCTCTTACTATATATTTAAAATATTTAACCTATAAATTATTATTCAAACATTTTTTAAATACTAAGTATTCTAAAACTTTAAAGAAAGGTGTAATGGTTTGAAATAATATTTAATAAATAATTGAATAATTTGAACAAATTAAACTTTAAATTAAAAATGTTTATAACGTTTCAGCTTTTTTTCAACAGCTCTAAATTACTATGAATATTAGTATTAAATATTATTTTTTAATTTTAGAATTATAATATGATTTGGGTAAACATATTATGTGGGAAGTAGGGTAGATCTAAAAAAACCGCCTGCAATTTTCGAGAACTCCTGTACAGGAGAAAGTTGTTTGTGGTACCCCGTGTTAAAACTTAAAAATTTCAAATCGTTGATAATATTTCATTGGCTGTGAGGTCTATTTCTTAAAATCTATTTAGTTGTAAAATAAACTTTAAGGCTCAGCAAACGTTTCGGCCCAAGTAGGGGCCCTCTTCAGTGCCAAGTAGTAATAATGGTTATGCAATTAAGAATCACTAATTAATAACATAATCTAGTAATAAAAACATGCGACGTCTGATTCAGTCAGGCTTTTATGGCAGTGGTTGCTCAAGTAGTCGAGGAAATCCTCACAACTTTCGGCCGTGTGCATGCGCGCGCGCGTGTGTGCGTGTAGACTCGTGATATCCAAGCTCCTCAGCAGGTTCCACTATCACAGTGTTTTCGCTCGTGTGAATAAAAAACCACTAATTTTAACGATTGTTCAAGTACTTAAAGTTTTTTTAAATTTAGTACAACTTAAGTGAAAATAACATTCTATAAATACATAGATAGTTAAATAAATAAATAAGACAAATCAAAAAGTCTTGTGACGAGATTATTTTATAACTTAAGAGTCAAGTTTATTAAAGTCCTCATAAATAAAGTGTACTTGAGCATATGTAGTAAAGGGACGTGTGCATACTGTGATAGTGGAACCTGCTGAGAGCTTGGATATCAAGAATCTACTTACACACATACGCACACGCACGGCCGAACGTTGTGAGGATCTCTTCGACTACCTGAGCAACCACTGCCATAAAAGCCTGACTGAATAAGTCGT
>JBAGKK010002309.1:0-12587 GCA_037177015.1 Euceroptres primus | reverse complement strand
ATAATTTGTTTGAATCAAACAAATTTTGTTTGAATCAAACAAATTTTGTTTGAATCAAACAAATATTTTTCTGAGTGCAGAGAATACCTTACTCTTTTAGATGTTTTTTGTCTCATATTTTTCAGATTTTTTCTGAATGAGATATTCTATAAAGGATTGTGGAACAGCACACTAAAAAGTAAAAATGCTTTTAGAGCCAAATTCGGTATGGAAACAGATCGGGCGACGACAAAACCATCCGACTTTAGTTTAGTCCATGAATCCCGAATAAAAGAATTACAATACCAGATTGAAAGAAAAGTCTAGCTTTTACTGTGAGATAGTAGATAGCCATTATCAAATTCAAAAAGGTATCTAAAGATTCTTTTTCATAAAGAATTTATGATTACAAATTATTAAATCTAGTACGTCAGAAGTAACTGAATTTCAAAGTGAGAGTGAAAATTTCAGTATCCAGCAGACGTCCATTTCGCTGCACACTTTAATCCGAGCTTCGATCTTTCTAAGTATTAAGCTGTAAAGCCATAACTACGCATTAATCCTGTAAAAGCGAGAATAGAGAGCCGAGAGGGCGAGAGCTTTGGCATCGCTATTCGCCATGCCATATAGTTACGTAGGTACTTACGTGTATACGTGCAAATTCTCTCTGCATCATATAGAAGAGGGATGATGGAGAGTAAAGGGACAAGAGAAACAGAGAGAGAAAGAGGAGAGGAAGGGATGGTTCGAAACCGACACCAACACCGGCACCTTTTGAGCGAGGTTCGCGTAATATTAGCGAAATTTTGTGCATTCCACGTAGACACAAGGGTTCCGAGAGAGCTGCGAGAGAGGCAAAATGGTACCGAGGGCGCGAAAACAGGCAGCGAAGGGAAGTTTTATCGCCCAATAAACGTGTCGTCTGCTGCAGGCTGCCGCCAGCAAGTGCCGACGAATTAAAATGCACAAGCGCCATGTAAATCCACTGTCGGACGACAATTCAACTCGAGATCTTGAAATCCTCGAAATTTCCGACAAATGTCAAAACTTTTGCAAATGTTTAAAACTTGGATCATACATAGTCAAAAGCCTCGTGTCAGCTGACAAAGATTGAAGGACTTTACTAGTATAGTAGCAAATCAGCCAAATACACGGAGAAAAATGGATAGTCAAACTTTGAGTGTCAAAACTTAGATGGTCAGTTTAACCTGACAGATTATCATGTACAATCCATAATTTTTTCTCTATAGTCAGAGAGATGCTCATTTTATGTTCAGCTTAACCATCCGCACAGAATCAGACTTACTGTCAGGGATAAGTATCGACACTCCATTCGACTTAAATATTCTTGGATTTCAAGTTGACACTCTGCGATAATCGAGTTTCAACTCCGGGATCGTTAACTTGACACTCTGGGATAGTGAACCTAACCATCCAATTTTGACACTCCGCGCAGGGGGCACCACAGCATCTAGAGGGCTGTCCCATGGTTAAAACTCAAATATAGTCAGTTTGACACTAGATGTTCAGGCTGATCATTCATTTTTCTCCGGGTACGATAGATTTCTAAGATTTGAGTTTTTTGGTTTGTTAGTATACATAACATTACTTGTCAATCTGTATAAATTTGTTTTCATAAAATGCAAGTGTTTTTGTCAATTTTGGCAAGAACTCATTTCACCGTAGATCCTTAAAAAAAACTAATGGAGCAGCGAAGCAGACTAGGGTCATCTAAAAAACGGATCGTAAAAACGGATTGGTCTGGGTAAATTCGGTAGGGTCCGAGCGACCATTAAAAACGTAATTAAGGTTAAGCGCGAATCGCACGAGATGCTACCGTAGTGAAATCCCATTGAGGGTTTTTTTTTATGGTGATTCCTAGCGGTATGCAGGCACATTTTCTTTACTCATCGACGAGAGAGAGAGAGTGCTATTGAGGAATGCCATGTAATTAAAAGAGACTGTATAAGCGAGACTGATAACAAAAATTATATTTACACAATTTAAAGTTAGAAAACCAGAAATTTTCTTGAGATACTTTTCTGCTTGGACAGTAAATTTAGGCAACGGAAACAATTCACTCCCGAAGGTAAGCGAAGGATCGTTTTTCTCGTTGCAAGCCGAAACGAGAAACCGACGTTACAAGGAACATCCCGGGAGAATGTTCCTAACTTCCTACCATAATTTATCAACGTAGGGCTTAGTTTACCCCGAACACTTTTCGTTGTCCAGCCGGTTACTTCGCACGCGCGACGTTTCTCTCAACAGCAACCCCTGCCCATAATGAATATTTCATCTTAAAGCTTCTATGGGACAGTGACGAAGAGAAAGAGGAGAATTCGTTACTATTAAGCAAGTTACTGTTATAGTAATGGCAATTAAACTGAGGGATAGGAGATTAATCGAAAATAAAACCTCTGACTCAAGACTGCAACTGATGCTTTACACAAGATGGATTTGATGAAAATGTACACTGAAAAAAAAACGGGTTGTTGGGCCAGCTGCTTTAGTATCTACAATAGGGGTTGTAAATTTAATTCAAAATCGTCAATATTAGGTGAATCAAGCTCAAACTCAACATTTCTCTTAAAAATTAACCATAGAATACGAAACAAAAGTTGTAAAATATCACCCCTATAAGTCTGTTCTATAGAGTCCCAAAAAAACCCCGCAAGTGAAAAATTGTGTTTTGCGAGTTTTTGGCGCTAATTATTATTTTTTGCGGCTTTCAGTGCAAATTGTTTCTAGTACATGAAATATTACTTTCTATTGATAATTAGATGTTTACATAAATTGTTTAAACAATTTATTATTGTTTATAGTAATTTTCTCTTAGAATAGAGTTAGAAAGTCGGTTTTTTCCGAATTTTTCAACATTTTTTCCATTTTTCAGTTAGAGCAAGGGAATCATCAATTAAAGTTAACAGAAATAATTGTTTAAACAATTTATTGTTATTTATAACAATATTCTCTTAGAATAATACTAGAAAGATGCGGCTTTTTTCTAAAATTTTCCACTTTTTGTCCACTTTTTAATTAGAATGAGGTAATAATTAATGTACTTTAACCAAAAATTAATGCAAGTTAACAAAACATAATTGTTTAAACAATTTCTTATTAATTATAACAATATTCTCTTAGAATAATGCTAGAAAGTTGCGGTTTTTTCTAAACTTTTCCACCTTTTGTCCACTTTTTAATTAGAATGAGGTAATAATTATTTCAAGTTAACAAACATAATTGTTTAAACAGTTTATTATTATTTTGAATAATATTCTCTTTGAATAATGCTAGAAAGTTGCGGTTTTTTTCTGAAATATTCAACTTTTTATTCACTTTTCGCTTGGAATGAGTTATTAATTAATTAAATTTAACAAAAATATTCGTTTAAACAAATTATTATTTATAACTATCTTCTCCTTTAGTAATGCTAGAAAATTGCGATTTTTTCTCAAATATCCAAAATAAAATTTTTACAAGCCATTTACGCACTCACTCCTCCCATCTACTCCTAATTATTTCATTCTTTGTTTTTATCTCTACTGTAAGATAGCCTTTTTGTTTAAAATAATATTTTTTAAACATTAGCTAAGAAGTAAAAATACTTCACTTTGGAAAAAAAAGAATTCTATTTAAAAAATGATTCTTGTTGATGTTCATTTATTTTTTGTTCCTTACTAAAAAGTCAAAACAAAACTGCAAATTTTAGAAAAAACTGCAACTTTCTAGCATTATTCTAAGAGAATAATATTAATTTAAAAAAATGAATTTATTTTTCTGCGGATTCGAACAAATTTGCGGGGTGAGAGCATGAAAATTCGAAAAAAAATTTCCAATGCATTTTTGGACCACCCTTAATCTACAACCTTTTATTAGTTGATGTAAATATATCTCGCCGCAGCAAAATGAGTGTATATATACACCAACTAATAAAATTGTTACATCAACTGATAAAAGTTTATAGTTACTAAAGTAGTCTACCCAACTACTTATTTTTTTCAGTTTAATGACGAACTGAATAGATATTTTTAGACAAATATACGGATTACTAATACTTGGGCAAATATGTGGACCATTAATTGTCAAAATTTTTATAAAACATTATGATTGTTAATAGGGGATTTTATGTTTATATGCTGGGATGATACACATATTGTAAAACTCAAAGGAGTGTAATGTAGGTGTCCAAATTCCTGAACACTTTGACCTTTTAGAGGTTATATTCAGAAAAATCAATTAAAATTGGTATAAGTAATTTTTTATAAAGATTAAACAACTTATTTTTTATCTACTCTGATTAAAATAGAAGCTATTAAGGGTAGCACCAAGAGGTAATCATTTACTTCGGTATAAAGTCATCAGTCATCATACTACAGGAAGTAATGTTTGTATCTCTTTTAAACGGTCCAAATTTTGAAAAAAAAAGTTACAACATTTTTTAGGGCATTTTTGTAAAAAATTATCAAGAATTGGTAGAGTCTATGTGTGTCCCAATTCTTGATCAGACTCAATAAAAACTGTAATTATAAGAATATTATGTTTTACGAATACTAATTGGAAATAATGAATCTTTTTTAAAGTTTCTAGCAACTGAAATTATTAATTTGAGTTATTTTTAAAATATGGGTTGTTGGGTCAACTACTTTAATAGTTGGTCAAACTACTTTAGTATTTACAAACTTTTATTAGTTTTAAATTTAAATTTGCATTTCACGTTTGAGACTTTTTTTGAAAAGGTTATAATTTTTCTTTGCATATGGTGGTTCATTGTAAAACGTAAATTCCTAATCAAAGAAAGATGTAACTATTAAAATTGTTGTTGCAACAAACTGAATAGTTACGACTACTAATAAAATAGTTGTCTCAACTAATAAAACAGTTGGTATATGTTACAAACCAAAGTAGTTGGCCCAACTAACTATTTTTTTCAGCACAATATGGTTTAAACTAAAGTTAAATTCTTTTAAGTAATTGAAAGGTTTCACAATACAATATTATTTAAAAATTAAACATAGTCTGTCTGTTTTTCTCATCCATCATCCAGTTTCAGTCCCAAAGCACTCTAGAGCTAGACCATGACAGATGGTCGGTAAAGTACCGAGTAGCCCAACCTTGTTCTCGGGTCGATCGAAATTTCTCACTGTCGACAAGACTGCCATTTTGCATGCACGTTTCGCGTGGCTTTCATTCTTCAACTCTGTTCCATTGATGGAGCGCACCTTCTTGTCCGAGTTCTTGGACATTCCGACGATCATAAGCCCACGTCAGGCAGTATATTATAACGGCGCCAAGGTTACAGAAGAACGAATAGAAAAAAATTGAGTCGTGTCGATTGCTGCATTTTACTGCCAATATTTGTGATGTTATCAAAAGAATTCTAAGAAAAGTTCAACTATTTTTCAGCCACAAGGAGAATTTTCTGATTAGATTGTACATATAGAAGATATAGATATTAACCTGTATGGTAAAAATAATGATAAAAGTAAGTAAAAGTAAAAGTAATGTAATGGTAAAAGTAAAAATTTGTAATCTGCTTCTTGCATTAACTTGTCTCCTGGAGTCCTGGCTGAATTAAGCCCCAGACTTTGGTACTGTTCAGAAAATTCATTTTTCGATTGCAAATGGTTCTTAGTCATCCAAACAAAAAAAAAAACTAATTTTATGACTCAAGAATTCTTTTCTCCAGATGTAATCCGGCTTAGATGCAATAAAATGAAAGAATTTCTTCGTTCTGCGTGCGATGAAAAGTTGGGTTTTTAAAACCATGTGAAGATTGATCGACGCCTAGAGACGTTAGATACTTTTTCAGGGGAACAAAAAACCAATATCTCTGAACAGCATATGCTATCCGGATCTGCGGGAATTACAAGCACGTGCGAGTTATAGAATCTAGAATTTAGAAGGAAAAGTGACAGAGAGGGTAACTTGTTTTAGTGGCAGCTGGAGAAGTCAGTGACAGGTGCGACAAAACAGCTTGATCAACATCGTCAACCTCTCCACGACGACAGGCATAAACTCAATTTTTCAACAAGAATGAATTAATGAAAACATTTAAATATCTATTAAGGATTCATACGGAGTATACATTTTATCGAAAGGAGAAGAAATCGGTTCTTAACAGTCAGGTCGTTTCGGTTCAGTAATTCGGGGTCAAAGCAAATAAGAAAGTTGGCGAGCACGGCTGAGCGAATGTCCGATACAAAGAGGAGAAAGATAAAGATGAGAACGCAGGAGAAAATGAAGAGGAGAGAAAGAGAGAGCGAGATCGATAGCTTTCCCTAATGCTATCCTTTGGGAGACAAAATAGCGGTGGCCCTAAACGAACCGTGTCTCCTTTTGCAAGATTAGAATCTCGAAAATCAGTATCCTCGAGCAAGGAGTTGCTAGAGCTGCCAGTGGTGGTAAAGATATTGCACCAGGCGCTGAAGCAATCGACTTAGTGAGCGCTAAAGCCTAAAGCCTGAAGCACAGGGATGGCAAGTAACCATCAACCACTCACTATAATAGTAACCTCTTAGATAACAAAGGGAGATCGAAAGGGATCTAAACTAGATTAAATGCGAGCATAAATATAATATATAATATAACGTAATAAGCTAATAAGTATAATGCTACTTGCCGAATGCGAGCACATGTTCTTGAAGATCTAAAGTTTTCAACTTGGCTTACCTGGAACACAAAAAGAAAAAATAATCATGATAACGAATGATAATCATTATAACGAATGTTTTATATTGTGTTCATAATTGTATATTTTTAGAAAAACTTGACTCTGGAGAAACACAACGGAAAGAGCGAATTATCCGTGGAGATACTTTTAACCAGAAAACCCAAGTAGAAAGGCGTAGGTAGCATCGTCTAGAGACTCATTCTACAAAATTGGACTGTCGCTTCTGTTTCTTCAGGAGTAGCCGAAAGTATAATTTTCTTTTGCTACTAGCCCTTTCAAGATTTTTGGGGTGATCTTTTTAAACTAGAAACAGCAGGGTTGGACAAAGTATCTTCTCTCATGCAAATGAGCAGCAAGTGCAAAATTATCTTATTTTTCGTCGGTCTTGACAGTTTAATTTTCCCGATCTGAGCTAAAATAAACAAATTAACAGCTTAAAAAAGATCATTCTACCTCGAGCTTTTCACTTATAGTAAGAAAAACGTAGATTGACGCTATAAGGTCCTTTTTGTTATCAAGCGCGATGAAAGGGAACAAAAGAGGGAGCGATTTATTATCCTGTGACAAGAGCTCCCTTGAATTCAGTTTTATCAAGCTGACGGATTAATTTTGATCTATAAAAGAAAATATTTACAAAGCGTTTTGTAAAGCAAGTATCTCAATGTGTTAATTGATTAATGCAGCTTTTTTATATTTTTCATTTTATAAATTTATAAAATTCACTGAACCTCGAATATTTTATATTGATTGATGCAACAGCAGTAAAACTTTTCCCAAAAATACAAACGGAAATGGTTTTCAGTTGTTTGTTCAAAAAGGAAACAATGCTTTCGACAGGAAATGGTAAATTGAAAAAAAGAAAGCACGATTGCAAGTGCAGGTTGGCGATTAAATAACAGAGTACTATCTCTTTGAAACCTACGTTTGCGCACGTACTATGTTCGTTTATACTGCAAGAAATATGTATAGCGAATCAGCATATGATGGAGGTTACAGAGCAGGCTATAGGTGCCTATCTTACGAATGCACTTCTCAAAGGCTGCGTTTAACCGTACTTTATACACTGAGCGTAACAAATTCAGTAGGCGGTTAAGCCAGTATTAATAACCCATTACCCATAAGATTTTCCGGTCCATTTAACAGAGACTTTGCCGCCTAGACGCCACGGAAACTTATGAAAATTAAAGGTTATACTGGCCGACGTCTTGTATGTTTTTTTCCGAGACGTACGATTAGTTCATTTTGCTAAGTTGTAAAACAAGAATTCGTTGGAAGGCGCCAACTTTCCAGACATGTAAAATTAAAAAAAAAATTTTAAGGATTATATATTTATTCAACGCTGTAACATAATCAATAAAATTGGTCGTCTCCCAGTGGACCAGGAGACAGGCAAATTCGATGGAATTGAAAATTGGAGACTTTTAGTAAAAAAAAAAACTTTATACTATATTTTAATCTATTGATACTATGTTTATATCTCGGAAGAAACGGGAAGTAGTTTTATTTAGTGTTTGAATGAAAAACATAATTCGCACTGTTGTGGTCCAAGCAAATTTTACCCAGTGATGCATTTAAGCGAGATCTCGTCTTTCAAGATCTTGTCTCGATGTTGTCTTGTTATTTTTAAGAATCTTGAAAAAATTATTGAATTGCACTAATCTATATTTTACCATGGTTACCTAAACATTTTCCCCCTACTTCATGTTGTTAAAAGCAAGACTTCTCGGAAAAAAAACATAAAAAACATTTGAGTATTCAAGAATCTTGGTTAAAAATATTCTCGACATTTCAAGCGATATGAAGCAAGATCAAGATTTTCTTGTCTTGAGGTGCATCATTAAAAGTTTATTTCTTTCAATGAAAACTTTGAATTAAAAAAAGCATTGCTTTGCTAATATACGGTTGAAGAAACATTTTTTTGATTCCAAAAAAACTCTTTTTGAATGAAGAAAAGATAATTAAAGAGAATTTATTTGAATTTACAGAGATCACAGCGGTTCAGAAGTTCAATTTCAGGGAAAATAGGAGATTTCTATTTCAAAAAACGGGGAAAAAAGGGGGAAATTATAAATACAATTTTTTATAAGAAAACTCAAATTTCATTGACAAATAAAATTATATTGACTGCAACTAAACCAGAAATTAAATCATAAAAATATTATCAAAGGCTCTATAATATTCCCGAAAAAAATTTTAATGACACTTTAAAGTTAAGGAAAGAGAGAAATTCCGACAACAGAAATATTTCTGAACAAAAAATTTATCGACTAAGAATTAACGACATATAAAAATTTTTGGCTGCTAAAGTTGCAAACAAGAAATAGATTTCTGAATTATTAAAAATTATCAAAACTTTAAAATTTCAACAAATCAAATTCCCGAATCTTCTAGAATTTTAAATTTTCTATGTACTTGTAAATTCGTTAAATCCTATTAAATCTTTCAAAATTCTCTAGAATCCTCAAGATTTTTTATAATGTTTTAAAATTTTCCAAAGATTTTATATTTCTTTCAGAATCTTCTAAAACACTCCAGTATTTTCTACAACCTTCTAAAATTTCCTAGGATTTTTTAAAGCTCTTACAGAGATAAGAATTTTTTAGAGTTCTATAATTTTCAAAAACACCCCAAAACCTATTATAATTTTCCACAATATTCTGGACTATTTCAGAATCTTTAAGAATTCTCAAAAATCTTTTGAATTCTGCCGTAAACTTCTAATATCTTAAAGTCTCTTCCAGAATTTTTTTGAAGAGTTTCGAAAAGTCTAGAGAATTTTAGGAAAATTTTGAAAAGAGTCTAGAAGATTCTTCAGCATCATGCAGATTTTAGAGTGTTCTAAAAGATGCTGCAGAATTTAGGAGTTCAGAATATTCTGGAGGATTCTAGAAGATTTTGGAACAGTCTAGAATATTTTTTAAAATATTAACTAATTTTGAGAGTTTCTGTAAGATTTTATAAGATTATAGGAGAACTCAGAAAAAAAGATTCTAGAAAATATTCTAGAAAACCCAGCAGATATTACATGGTTATGGAAGATTTTAGAAGATTCGATTATGGGAAATTTTGGAAGACACTGAAAAAGTCCGGAAGATTTAGTCAGTTTAGAATATTTTAGAAAATTTTAAAAAATTTGGGAAAAGTTTCGAAATTTTTAGAAGACTCTGAATCTCGAAGGTTTTAATATTGTGGCACGCGTTTTTGAATCTCATAAGTTTCCATTTATTATAATTCTTGGAAAATTCATCAGAACTTTGAATAAAAAAAGTAGAAAAAGGAGGAAAATTCTCAAAAATAGGGATTTTAGAGGATCTTGAGAAAAATAGAGGGTGTATAGGGAAAAAGGGGAAGAGGGGACTGACTGATTCCCTGCATTTATTTGAATCAAACACATTTTTCTTTCAATGTAAGGAATATTTCTTTAAATTTTAAATAAAACAAAATTGACAAACAAACGAATTCTTTAATTTAAAAAAAAATTCTGGGTGTTTAATTCATGTTTCTTCTAAATTCAAAATACAATTTTTCGGCCTTCCATCCTTGAAGATGGACCAAATCCTCATTTTTCAAGCTAGAGAGTTTTATTTTTTTTTTAATTGTGCATATTGTATCTCGAATTTAGGCATCACTATAAGAGTATTTTTGAAAGTTTGTTCCCAAGGCGGGAATACTCTTTTTCCCGGCACAATGCTCGAGAAAGAAAGATGGATGAAATAATTTCGCGAGACAGTCGAGCGCGTCGCTCCGTGAAATGGACGGCGTAACGCGCAGGTGAACATTTATAGACGTTCACGCATTTTCTGAGAGTGTGTAAAGAAACTGGAAGTGTGTAGGTTTCTCTTAGAGGGACAGGCATGAGAGCTAGACTGGAAGTAGGAGGTGGCGTCGTGTTCAAATCCCAGGGTAACCCTCGGCGTCCTCTCCAGAAAAGTTGCCTCGTTTATGCTAAACTAGCCTTCATCCTTCTTACTTCCTTGAAAAGAGCAAGATACGAAAGAGTCCAGGGTCAAACTCAACGAGGAGAAGCAAGTGACTATTTCTTCTTAGAATCTTCATCTCCCAACAAAACTCTCCTACTGAAGAGGATGCTTAGAAGTTGTAAAATGTTTAGTTTAGTCTAGTTTATTGAGGGTTTTTTACCTTTATTTAATGGTATTATACCAATAATGTACATGATAAGATAATAAAACAATAATAATAATAATTATTATTATTATTATTATAAACTGGAAACTGTGACTATAATTTGATTTTAATTTGTTTTTGTGTTTGTCGGGAATGTAGGGATGATGTCCTTTGTGTTTAGAAATTCTTTAATTGTTGACTGGTCGTTGTACTGGACTTAGTCCGTACTAGCGGCCTTAAGACCAGGTCCCTTTAGGACCTGTGATAAATTTACAAAAAAATAATAATACTCAGTATTATAAACGATTAATAATAATAATAATAATAATAAAATAACTGATTTTTAAAATCTGTCATTTTACGTAAAGAAAATATAGCGATAATGCCTTATCCCTTTTAAAGTTTAAAGGAAGGTTGTAGATGATAAAGAAAGAAAAAGGACTCACAATCCAAGATATTGCTGAAGCGAAAAGAGAAAATTTCATCTTGTCTCTGCGCGGCAACCCTCCGCGGTTCAAACTCATCTTATCGGAATTAACTTGGATCCCTTCTCGCAATTCTTGGTGTGCTACATCCGCTGTAATGATTAATCGTTCGTGCATCCACATCCACAGTATCGGCCCCCCAGCGTTTAAGCTCTTACTTTCTCCAGAGCAAAGAGGAGTCGAAATCTCGATTGAAAATGACTCTAAACGAAATTAAAGTCCTTCGCCTATTCTCCCGTATCCGGCTAGCTATTAATCTTAAATTAGAAACTTGTACGAAAATAAAAAAACAGTTTTCAACAAACTTTTTAATGGAACACGATAAAATACATTAGCTTGAAGAATTTGTTGAAGATGTTCAACATGTTGAAGATTTCAACATGTTGAAGACTTCAACATTATTTGAGGAATTTGATGAAAAATGTGAACAAATGATTGCTACATCACCGAAAAAATGATATTCTAATATTAAGAGTGATATATTCTTACAGGCATATTCTTCGTAATATTCTTAATGAAGTAAGTGAAATTCTTACTTTAAGAGTATCTTCTAACCAAAGGGAGAAAATATTCTTAAAATAAGAATATGAGTGGGGAAAGAAGAAATGCGCAAAGGAAAATGCGCCTTGCTCTGTTCAATTATTTCTTGTAATGTTTCGTGCCGCGTGCTTTTCGATCAGTTTCCATTTCAATAAAGAAGTAAGATAGTGAGGTTAAGTTCCGGCGTGCAAAATAGAAGAAGTGAAAACGTGGCTAGAAGACCACCATCTTGGCGATCTTCGAGAACATTCTAAACCTTAGCACACAGACACATATTTTGAGGTTAGGAATCTTGGTCCAGAACCCGCCCTGCTCTACTACTAGTTTACTTTTAAGCAATGATAAGCAATGAAGGAAAATTATCAATTTCTTTTCCTTATTTATTGTTATGGTGTGATTTGCTTAGAAATTTTTCTCGCTTTTTTTAGGAGACACCAATCTCAAGAAACTCTGACTTAAATTGTGAAATTAAGTCAGAAAGATCTTTGACCATAAGTGATGGTGATGGTGATCCTGGACCAAGAAGGCATATAGTTTCCTTTAGAGCTACTCAATTTGCAAAAAATTTGGTAAGTATTTAGATGTTTTTATGCGAAATGCTATAATTTGTTTCCATTCTTACCAATACAAATGAGCATCGCAATATTGTAATTTCTGTTATTTACAGTGAGATAAAATAAAATAAAATTAGATAAGACCGTTACAATATACATAGATATATAACTATATATACATTATATATTTTCATTTGTGTGTTGTGTATAACGTAAAATTGCAATGTAATAATA
>JBAGKK010002298.1:0-12589 GCA_037177015.1 Euceroptres primus | reverse complement strand
GTATCGAACAGTATTTTATACCACGAGAGCCGAAAAATCATATCAAAGTTGAGATTTTGAGGTTAGAGTGGTATAAACTATTTTTCGTACTACATCCTATCAAAAACTCGAATATTCTGCACTTTTTAACGCTATCAAAAACGAGTGGTAGATATATAGAGTAGTGGCAGGAGGCAGTAGGGGTCAAGGGGCGTAGTCCCTGGTGAGATGGTGGAAACGCCTAAATTGGCTACGTTACTAACAGTCACTAGCGAGTAACTAGAAGGTTGGTACGTATTGTTCGTCAGCTGTGGTCGAAGAACGAGCAATGCATTAATAATATATTATGCAACATGTGCGTAAAATGCGGTTTTACACACGCGTGGTGATCGCGTGTGTAAAACCGTACGCACGAGTTGCATACGATATTTTTTGACACAGTGTGCGTAAAATGCGTTTCTACAGACCCATATTAGTGGGTGTGTAATAAGCCGTTTTACGCACTAATATGGGTGTGTGAAAACGAATTTTACGCACACTGTGTCAAAAAAGAGTTTTTAAAGCACTAGCGCGTTAAAAAGTGCAGTATATTCGAGTTTTTGATAGGAGGTAGTACAAAATAGTACGCTGTGATACAAGTGCGAAAAGGCGGACATTTGATGAAGGTTGTGAAGTTGGATGAACGAGCCGGAAGCAAGTATCACAGGCACACGAGCCAAGACGAGTGTGCCTGTGATACGAGCTGTAGACGAGTGTTGTCAACTTCACAGGCTTCTTCGATGTCCGCCTTTTTGCAGTCGTGTCACATTATTCTTTTTGTAACGAATGCACAAAAGTCCGCGTTTTTGTCCATGGAAAGTATACGAAAACACATAACTGAGCACAACTAGAAAATGGCTGACCGTAATTTTCACTCGTCAAATGCGACTAAATTTTCTCCCTCCAGGCGACATGTTGGTAGGGCTCCATGGGTAACTAAAATGTTTAAAAAACGTGCGAAAAGTCCGTAGCGTGTAAAAAGCGTCAAATATTTCAAAATTTCCATTTTTAAGTAAAAAAAATGTGAACATTTTTTTTAATGAAATTAAAAATATGGCACGCTTCTTTGATTCAAATCGTAGGAATTTTCGGCTTGACATGCTCAACTTTTTTAAAATAAATATATTTTTTTTAATTTTCCAAAAAAACCTTTTTTGACAGCTTCAAAAAATTCTAACTTAAAGAAATTTTTTTCAATTTTGGATTTTATATTATTATTTATCACCGAAAACTGCATGTACGAAAAATTTGCCATAATTATCCTTCCCATAGGAAAAGTTTTTCAAAAATTTTCAAAATTTCGTATTTTCAAGTCAAAAGTCCGAGCAGAAGAAATTAAAAAAAAAATTTTTTGCCCCTTCTTTCTGATGCCAAACCATAACTTTTTTTTACTATGCTCAAAAGATCCGATCAATTTGAGCATTTTCACTTCGCCCTACTAAACAACCATAGATGAATAAGGAATTCTCAATATTTTTGTTGGTTTTCGAGACTTTATATATTTTTTATAAGCCAATTCAAATTTATTTTTCTTTCTTTTTTCTACTTATTCACTGAATCATTAGAATTCTATCGTTTTTAATTTAGAAAATATTCAAATCAATAGAAAGTAAAAATTTAAAATAAATCTTTGTATTTCTTTTTTCAATAGTTTTCAGGAAGCTGTTTTAACAAGAAAATCATTTGAAAATATTGATTCGAAATCCGCTTGAATTTCTTAAGGGGTTAGGGTCAATTAGAAGGCCAAAAAAGGCTATTTTTACGATTTTTTTTAAGACTGGTTTATTTATTTTTTGACGAATGCTTTTTTAATCAAATAATATATGTTTCCAGAAGTTACAATAACTTTGTCATCGCAAAATAATCATTTATATCCGAGTTATACGCAATTTTGTCAAGTGGCAAAAAAAAGCGTTGTGCAGTTCCCACTGCTGCTCAAGACTGGATCATCTGCAATCAAAAATTCCAGCGGGATGTAGCCAGTAAAAGTTTACTGTAGCCAGTAAATTTTATTGGCTACAGCGAGGACGAAAGGTTTTGAAAAATTTTGATTTTTTACAACATAGCGGATGTGTAAAGTCAAAGTTCAGTTTTCGCTTAAAAAGAACGCTCATTTTTCGGCTGTAAAAAAATATTTTTCGTATTTATTTTTTAAAATAAAAGTATTTATTTTTCAAGAATTTAAAAAATTCCTTCGTCCACGCTGTAGCCAGTACAATTTATTAATTAATCCCGTTGGAATTTTTGATTGCGGATAATCCAGTCTTGAGCAGCAGTGGGAACCGCACAACGCCTTTTTTTAGCCCTTGACAAACTTGCGTATAATTCGGATATAAATTAATATTTTGCAATGAAAAAATTATTGTAACTTCTTGAAACATGTATTATTTGATTAAAAAAAAAACATTGATGAAAAAATAAATATACCAGCAAAAAAAATTCGTAAAAAAAGCCTTCTTTTGGCCTTCTAATTGACCCCAACCCCCTAACATTCAAAGCAATGAAATTTTTATTTGATTTCCTCCCACTAAAATTTGTTCTAAAATTAAGAAAAAATATTTCATTCCTTTGAACGTTCAAAATTTTGGATACATTCATTACTTGAAAGCATTTTTGCAAGTTTTCAGCAAATAATAAAACCACAAGACGAAATACAATTTCCATCAAAGCTATAATTTTCATACGTCTCCTAGTTAATCGGGCAGCAATCTGTGAAACGCTTAAAAGACATCAATTTCAATCCACTCGACAATAATTATTTTGATTCAGTAACGTTGCGATTCGACATCCGGAGATTTCGAGGAAGGAATCGGAATAGAACTGCAGAGGCAGAAGCTACGGTCAAAAGTGCCTTTGGCACTCAGTATGGAACAGTAGAAGAAGAATAGGCCAAATGAAGCCTCCTAAATTTCAACACCCTCTTTACGGTTGCAAAACCACCCCCTTGCCAGAACCACCCCTCTCGTCAACACTGGCTTCTTTCCCTCCACCGCGAAGCTCTTCCACGTCCTTCCTCTTCTTCCTCTTCTTTCCTCTCTCCTTCCCACCCCCTTTTCATCCCTTCTCAATCCTCACCCTCACCCTGGTTTCTGAAACAAGCGGCGATGACGCGAAATCGGAACGGGCCAATGAACTGGCTCCTAGCTGGGGTGTTAGGGGCTAGCTTTGGGCGTGGCTAGGGATGAGATACGGGGATGGCGAAGCGTGCCCCGGGGTGTAATATCATACCGCTGGTAGATAAATAGACGTGTGAGACGAGTGGGTGGCATGGCCAGAGACGGATGCTGCGAGTCAGTACTGAACATCGGTCAACTTGCGCCCGGATGCGCTTTCATGCTTTCATTCCCTTTGCCTCTTTTTCATTTTCCTTTTCTTTCCCTCTCTACCAACACCCACACCCAGACACTGTCCACACTGAATCCTGAAAGGATCTAAGCTAAGGTCTTCGCGAATGAACTGACAAACGTTTCACCAGGAAACAAAAGTTGTCTTAGCTCATCGCATTGTCCGATTCTCTGGCCTCTTCGCATTTCCTCTGCCATTCCTACAATTTCTCGATCGATGGATTAAGGTTCTTGAGTTGTTTGCGAGTAATTGTTTACAGTGACTTTTATGAAATGGCTTTTTAAATAAGATTCTTTTCAAAATAGCTTTTAGGCTATACTATCAATCGGATACTTTGCATCAAGGATAATGTTTCGGAAGTTTTGAACGTCCAAATGAACGAAATTTTTTATAACTCAAATTTATCTGGAAATATTGTCTAAACTACAAATAAAAAAAAAGAAACATAAGCTTTTTTAACATCACATAAATTTCCTTATTAACCCTTAAAGGGCACACTTCCTGTATGGAACATAAAGGGCACACTGGGCCAGAATGACCCATCACCACTTTGAGTGCTTACTGCAACCAGAGAATGCATTTTTTCGGTCTGTAAAAATTCATGTATGTTTTTTAACTCCCTAAAATTAAGAGAGAATGGTTTTGGACTAGATATAAATAAACTAAAATAGTTTAAAAAATCGAAATCGGTAGAGCAAGTAAAAAATGCCGTTTTTACACAAAATTATATAACTTTTTCAATTTTTAATATTTTTGCACCAAAATTGAACTACATATTCTTGAAATGATGTACTTTCAGGTAAAAATAAGCGTTATAGTGTATGCTTCAAAAAAGATATTTATTTAATCGACCGAAGGTGTATTTTTTCGAAAAAATGGAAATTACGTTTTTCATCATTTTTTTATTCACGTGGTCCCATTTAGGCGTTTAAGGGAAGATATTGCGATGCAATTTTTTCTCCGGGTCATCTAGACCCAGATTGTCTTTTAAGGGTTAATACATATGGGCCAATCTCTCCAAAAGCACACTTTTGCACGTTTAAAAATTTTTACTGCTTATTATTGTGAAATTACTCAATTTTTTATATTTATCTTCACCATATTGTAGCATTATATTAGTTTTTCTACGAAAAGTGTTATTTTTCGGTCACCCCTCATTTTTAAATTTTATACATAATATGACAGTTCGAATACGTCAAAATTTATCTTTCAATCTCCCGAATTAAGGTAAATATTTGCAAAGTCTTACAAAAAGGAAATACACGTTGTAGCTCAAGAAATGTACGACTGATTAAGAAGTTTATACCTGCTTTTACGAGTCACCAGTTGCAAATTCAATGTTTCACATAGCCACTAAACTTGCCCGCAATCGTTCAATATTTTAGCAAAAATTGTACATGTTGAGGAAACCTAAGACTAAATTTCATTGATTTGGCCGCGTGCCTACATTTTTCTGTCACCAAGAAAATCCCAAACTCGTGTCACCACTTTTACGTTTTAAATGTCTCGACCGAAGCCAGCAGGTCTGGAGAGTGCCCTCGTCTTTTTCAGTCCAATTTCTCTTGATTTTTTAACAAAGTTATGTGTTAGGCTGACACTGTATGAAGGAAAATGGTGTGCTTCTAAAATTGTTCAAGTTAGCCACTTTAAAACTTTAAAAATTATGAATTTATTGAAAAAATGTTTCGACCGAAACCATTCTTTTCTCCTCAGTTTCTTGAAGCACACCTTTTGAAACTCACTAAAATAAAGCAAAATGCTGGTCTGTTGCGAATTCTACGTTGGGAACAACTTAATATTGCAATGCGGGCAAAAGTTATCACACATTTAGAGCCAAAATGTCTCAAAAGAAGCCATAGCAAAAATGTTACGACCGTAGCCAGCAGTTATAAATTATAAAAATTTCCCGCATCAAAATCGGACCAATTTTATTTTTTCTTCTATATTTTGAAAATCAAAAAACATATTTCCAAGGCCATTTATGTGATCTCAAAATTACGTGATCATTTTTGAAAAAATCATCAATATATGATATAAATGACATTTCTTCGAAAGCTGTAGGTTCAAGAAAAGAATGTATTGAACAAAAAAGTTGTATTTTGTTGCAAGGATTATTTTCTATTCAAAATATTTATCCAAAAAATTATTGTTTCGAGATCAGTCTATTTCAAGGTTTTATTTTTCTCTTTTCGTGATCTGACTGAAGTACATATAATACTACAATATGGCAAAGATAAATATAAAAAATTGAGTAATTTTACAATAATAAACAGTAAAAAGTTTGTGAACGTGTAAAAGTGTGCTTTCGGAGAAATTGATCCATCATACACCAATATTTTAGAACATATTGGAGTTTAAAATAAAATCAAATAAAAATTTCGTTCATTTGAATGTTTAGAACTTCATACACGTTCAAGGACATAAATATAACTCCGTGGAAATTTTTTTTCCTGATGACATTTTATTTATACCTTTTGTACGAATACTGTCTATAAAATTTAAAGGAAATCTTATCACAAAAAATTTTTTTTCTATTGAGTTATAAGGCTCAAATGTTGATCCATATTTACCCCGAAATTATCTATACTTAGATCTATACTTCAAATTTGTTTTCATTTTTTTTTCTTTTTTTGATGTCTGAAAATGAGAATTTTGGAGTGGAAATTTGTTATTGTGTTTAGGATATAAAGTTTTCCGAAGATAAAACTTTATGGCAATATAATTTTTTGTTTATTGGACAATGCTAGTGAATAATTTTTGGTCCTAAAGTTCGTTGGAACTTCACTGTGGAAATTTATTTACTTTAAATCTGTAAAAAAATATTTCTCCTCTTCGTTCTTTTATGAGTCTGGTTTCGAAGCCACAAAAGCACAAAGCAGAAACTCACCCTCACACTTCAAGTCGTAATAGCTCAAATTGATGTACGAAGTTGAAAGTCAATTACCTACTGGTAATTACATAATGCATATGTATGTTATGTATGCTTCGTTTCTTTTATCTCAGAAAATACGGTTAGAATCTAAAGCTTACTGATAATCAAGCTAAAAAAAGTCAATATTCCATTTACACTTGACAAATTATTTTGTTCTCTGATATTTAATATATTAATTTACATTTAAAATTAAGTTTTTAACTTTTCTATAAGAATGCAAATTAATGCTATTCTCAATTAATAAATATGAAGGTAAAGAGCGGTGTCCAGCGAGTGGGAAAAGCGAGAATTGTATGGGAATTTTATTTATGCGGGAAATGTGCGGAATTTTTATTTTAAAGCAGTCATTTTTTTTATCGCACGAGAATTATCAGTTTAAATATTTTTTACCGCTTGATTGAAAATTGCTGATTTTTATTTTACAGAGTTCAAAATTTTTGCTTGAAAACAGCAAAATAGCCTTACAAAATTTTGCGTCAAATAAGCCAAATGCGAAAAAAATGTGGCAATTCTGTAAGAAGATATTGCGAAAATACTACTATTTCCAAAATTTTTCATAACAAGTAAATTATAAACGTCTTGGGAAGTAATAAAAAATTTTCCGAGTTCTTTGTCTAAACTTTAAAGATATATTTTCATAGAATTTTGCATTAAAAATTTTTCTTCAAAGTGCAAGTACCTATTTGAACTTAACAAAAATACTGTGAAAATTCAAAGAATTTAATTATTTCTAAAACTACGAACTATTCAACAATAGGTACCTTTTACTTCTATTCTATAATGATTATATATATTCAAGGTCGCTACAAGACCTGGAAAACCTGGAAATGTCATGGAATTTTGAAAAAGTTCTGGAAATTGTTTCGTATTCAATAATTATTGAAAAGCCCTTTTAATTTGAATATATTAATCACAGTCTCAGAAAGTTTTTGACCAGTAGAATATTTAATTTAATTTTTCCAAAATTAGACCTGGGAAAACTGAAAAAGAGCTGAAATTTTGAAACTGGACTTCTGTAGCATTTAGAACTATTACGACTTTGTGGTGCTGAACTCAACTTTTTTTTTTTATTTTTTTATTTGAACTAAACATTTAAAAGAAATTTTAAAAAGTAGGCTGGAAATGTATGATGATTTTATTTCAGGCTGTCGATGGACACCTTGATAGAGAGAATCCCTGAGAATATTGATAGATATTGAATTTTAAAGAAATTGAATAAAAATTATAAATTACGAGGCTATTAAGATACATTAAAAATTTTATAAGATTGCACAGCAATAGATATAAGATATTAAATGCGACACCTCTGCAGGGCATTTTTAACTTTGCCTTCAAACAATCCTCGTTGTCCAATTTGCGGGATTTATATTTTTTTCAACAAAAGGAGATTGAGGCTCTCTTAAAATAAAGTTTAGTGGAAAACAGAAGAGAATGGCTGGAGGCTATGTAACTTAGCGGAAGTATGAAGCTTAAAGATTAAACGTCCTCATACCCTCGGGTCTTAAACTGGGGTCCAGTGAACAGACAAATTTAAATCTCGCTAAGCTCAGCCATTAGTACGAAGCGTAAACACCAAACAGTGCATTAAACTATATGGTCCTGTCCTTAAACGCGAAGCCAAGTGTCCATTCCCACGAGGATTTCTGGGACAGTGCTCCGCTTACATGCTTTACGCCTGGATGTTATGTATATTGTATGTATACTCACTGTCTCTTCAGAAATTACGGTCTACACGTGGTTTAGTCTATTAGTCCTAAATTTACAAAATAAATGTATCAAATAAATATTTGTATATTTAGATTATTTCTTTGAAGGGTATCAATGCATAAGAGCGTAAGGGCTAAAATTTGTTTTAAAAAAGTTTTCTTTCTAACTAAATCCCAAACTATCTCCCTGAAAATTTTTTAGGTTAAATTCGTATTGGAAGTGGATGGAATAAGAACAAAAAAAATTAAGCAAAAATATTCTTCAATATTACTTACTAATTTTCAAAATAAAAATGATTTATTTTACATTATTTTACTTCTATAGAAATCACATTAGATGATTTAAAACTAAAAAGGTTTTCAGGTTTTAAGGGGTTATTTTCAAACGTTACATTATTTTAAGATATGCTAATTTTTTTACTTTTCTTTTAGACTGAAGGACAGGAAGGATGATCCAGAGAAAAGTGGCTCCTGCGTCCCCGGTCTTCGCGGAAGAGACTGGTTCAGAAGAGGCAATGCAGCCATCGCTTCGGCGAGGGAATCTGCGTTGGTGAGTAGATTTTTAAGTCCCTCCTAACTCTATCATGTCACAGGACGAATGGTTCGAACCGGCACGAAGGCGGGTTATAATTAATTGCTTAACATTACAAATCAGATAGTGACCACTGGTGAAATTTTTATTTCTACCAGTGAGCGGGAGACCATTTATTAGCTTAGGCTTTTCTTTTGGTTCTCTTTTTCTTTACAATCTAAAAATTGAATAAAGTAAACACTAAGGTATCTTTGTTTTGCGAAAAATTTTATTAACTAATGCATTTTAAATATCTAATTCTAATTATAATTAATATTTTTAAAGAATAGACCAAGAAAAGATTTTGTTATAAATTATAAGAGGTTGAGCACTACTGATTTCCGGAGTACATCAATTTAAGATTTCTCTTGAATCCGCACATATACTCTTTTTCAGAATTGGTTTTCAATTTTCCTCTAAATATTAGCATTTCTGTTGATGTGGTGAAAGTTATTTTAGTTAATTTCATTTAGGGATTGCAACAGAAGGTTCGCAACCAATTCTTCAATTTCTCCTGCACAGATATTTTTTACACAGTAGAATGGTAATTAATGTTTGCGTAGCTAATTGTGAATTGGCTAATTCAAATGCAATACATTGTTTATATATTAGTAGAATGGTAATCAATGATTGCATGTGAATTGGCACATACATGTTGTATTATACCTGATGATTTGAACTCACCATGATTTTGCTTTCTCTCGTTTTAAAATTCATTGAATATACATAAATGTACATCAAAATTGCAAGTTATCAAGCCCTGAGTTTTTAATAAAATATCTTTAACTTTTGGTCAATTTTGATATTACATTGCAAGTAAACATTTGATTGAAGTACAATATTTAAAATTCAAATCTTTTCCAATTTATAATTATTTTTTTAAAGTGTTTATGCTAAATCGTTAGAGCAATAGACTAATCTTAGCATCATAGGAGGTTTTCAGGAGAATATGATCTGCATATGAAGAAAGTGAATAGCACGTTAGGGTTTTTGAATGTAAGTGAATTAAAAGCTTTTTTAAAAATAGCTACCAAGTCCAGGGTGACGGATACGTCCCGGAACGTAATCCCTAGTGTCTGATTTTTGCCCCTAGACAGAATGTTTGAGAACCGTAGAGTGAGTGTGTTAATGAAAAAGATTTTTGTCACTTTTTAGACACACTGCGTTATTTTTAGGTACAGAATCATTTAATGTGAATCATAAGAAATTAGTGCTCGAGTAAAAAAATAGGAAAACTCGAGTACAAGAATCAGTTCAGTGTTAGTCAAGAAAGAAGATTGGCTAAATGCGGAAGAGTCTTGAAAAATATAGTTTTTAAACTATGTTTTTCAGTTTAAAGAAGATGGGAACTATTTTAAATGGGCATTTTTCTTTTAGTATATAAAAAATTGATGCCCATTTAATCTTCTCCCTGGGGATGCTGATTTGTTATTGTGCTATATATTTGTATTTTGGATTGTTCAAATTTTACTGTGTTTATTTTCAGCTCTGTTGAAGTTAAGTCAGCATAGCAATGTGTGGCAAAATCGATTTTTTAAATAATTAATTCAGCACAGAAATGTGTTGCAAAATCATATTTTTTTTAAATACGGACTTCTTTTATTATTAACATCATTTGGTTAGGGCAACCACCATTTTTTAAGTTTAAAATCTTGTGTCGACTAAGTAGATTTTATTACAGGTTTCAAAAATTATCTTGTACATTGATCAAGATTATTGTGAGTCTGCAATATGCGATCGCGAAATAAACGTTTTTTCAGAGCTTGTGTGTATCCAAGATAAAAAAAATGTATTTCAAGTCTGCCCAAAAGCTATATCTAGTCAAAGTTGAAGTATGGATCAAAATGACCCGGAGTGGTCTCGAAGGCTTAATATAAATATTCCAGTTGTTATTCTGTAGCAAGACATCTGAGTTATGTCTTTGATTTGACCTGGAAAATGTTAAATATAAGATAGCATTTAGTACATCTAGAATGGGATTTGATAATGTTAGGCAGAAAATAAAAATAAGGTCGTCAGATTAAGTAAGAAAAGGAGACGTTAACCTGTTATGTATTAGTGGTGCATGATAAACGCTGCGGGTGGTGTCGCAGTGAAATGAGAGTGGCTGAGGGGATAAAATAGATTGAGAGGATGCTGGGGGTACGAATAAAACAATTAGGGGTGCGTCGACGCACACTTGAACAAGCACCCCTCGTGTACCCAGATATAGGGGCAAACTGTTCGTTACAACAATCGACGAAGCACTGAAATCTCTGCTTTACTCATAGGTATATTAGATATTAGTACACCTATGAATTGCATTAGCATCGAAAACTGCATACAATCTCTTTCATGAAGAAAGAAAACTTAAGTTAAAAGGAGTCATCTGCTAAAACCAGATTTTTTCAGTAATATTTACAGTAGAAATTTCGATATCAATAATGGATGTTCTGTAACATTTACAGACCATCCATTATTGTTTCCGAAATTTCTACTGTAAATATTACTGAAATCTGAATATCACTAATATCTGTTGTCCCTATTTTAGTAGATGACTCCTGTTAATTTAAAGCAGATTTTTATTCTTCGTGTGTTTTTTCCAAATATTCTATGCTGTATTTAATTTTAAAATAATGCACCTTTTGTATTCAAACAATAAAAAGAGCATTTATTTGCAGGAACAGTATTATCAAAATCCTTTTTGTTAAAAACTTATGCTAGGTTTATTTTCCTTCTCAGAGAAATGAATATTTTTTGAATTTGTGGTTAAAATTGGGGATGCTGTCAGAGAAATATTTACGTCGACTCATCCATTTATTACAATAGACTATACGGTAGTAATAATTGTTATTGCCCACCAAATAAAAGCGATCTCATCATGAATTCGCTAGGGTATTTACCACGTCCCCTCTGTAATGACATATGATCTATGGGACAAATTGTTGGCCACACCATGCAGTTTCACGAACTAATACCCACATAATATACCGAGGTGACCCCGCTCGTTAAAAGCTTCGCGAGGGCGTTAGCCTTTGTGATTGCCATTTACTATGGCACGACCGAAATCCCCCTTTTCCGAAGCGACCTGTCACAAAGTATCGAAAGTCAAATATTAAGCTGATTGAATCGGGACAGCATGCCCAAAATTCGAAGGATATTAGACTTTTATTATAACTCATCAAGTCAATTTATACTGCAGAAGTTTCCGAATAATTCTATTTATGGGGACGTTTTCTAAATGTATATCAGGCCTTAGTTAAGATTAGAAATCACGTGTTGCATAAATTTCTTTAAGTGAATTTATGACGTATTTTATTTTCTGTGAGAAAAGTGATATTGGCAAATCCATTGTTGTACTTTATTGAAAGATCTGAACCTTCTGACTTTTTTATTTTCACAATGTAATAAAAAGTGCACAGTTAAAAGTGAAAAGAAACTTCATTAATATCAAATATAATATAATTGTTTCTTGAGAAAGCCTAGAAAAGAGAAATACATAAATCCAAAAAAAAAAAAACAATTACATCAAGTTCATTTTTTTTTAAATTTCTTTTCATCCACTTTCATTACAAATTCAAAATTAAACTAAGGCTATTTCTGATTGCATTATGATTAAATTGGTTTACTTAGCTTAGATATATAAAAATCTTAAATCAGGGTGTCTAGCTGACCGGGAAATCGGGAAGAACCGGGGAAAATCCGGGAATTTGGTTTCACTGCGAGGAAACCGGAAGAACTCCAGGAATTTTATTTCAGATCGGGAATTTTTTAATTTAATGGTAAAATCTACTTATTTCAATTCATCTAGGGCTGTTTGAAAAGGGGAAAAAATTAATTTCAAAAATAAAAATGAACATTAACTTTTGTTTGCAAAAATGTAAAAAAGAGTATAATTTAATGATTAAAATAGGGGAAAAATGCTAATGTGTTTATTTCGTGCGACATTATAAGTTATCTAGGATTATATACGTTTAAATCCATATTCTTTTGTTTCGACCTTTTGTCAATGTAATATATATATGTGTATATATATAT
>JBAGKK010002287.1:0-12590 GCA_037177015.1 Euceroptres primus | reverse complement strand
ATTGAAAATCGATTAAGAATTGGGACCTACAGGTTATTTTGAACATCGTTTTTTCATTTCGCCCCACTGTGCGTCGGATCGAAACTGGAACTAAAACCTAATACATTATTTAATAATTAAATTACAAATTACTATTTATTTATCCCGATAATTCGTAATTATTGTAATAATTCGTAATTATCGGGAAATTTAAATTAGACTGCTAATATTTTTAGAATTTATTGATTATGAAGGTAACTTATAATTTATTGCGATTTAAATTATAAATTAATACCTGTAGAGTGTAGAATAATTCATAAATTGTCAACTTTTAATTTTATCGACTAATATTGTAACTGACCTATTATTTTACTAGATAATGAATTGAGATTAATTTAAATTATAGAAATGTAATTAGAACAATGACTCTATTTTAATTTTCTATAAATTTAATGAATATTAAAACGAATAAGTGTCAGATTATTGCAACTTACAGTGATATGTTGCAATATGAGTATCAAAGAAAGATCGTGTATAATAAATTTTTATGCAACTGTGTTTGTGTGTAATGAGCAATCATGTTATCTGACAGTTGATAGATATCTCTTTTGTGATGCAAATTCATTTTCTTTTTAATATGCCGCACGATTCAATCTAGGAATTGAAATTTTGTTGTATGATAGGAGAAGAGATAATCGAAATCTCATTATGGCGATATAATTAAATCTTCATTATCAATGAACGCCACAGGTTTTAGATCACAAGTATCTCATTATTATGCAGGATATGATAATTATTGCTTCGCGTGAATGCTGCTGAATATTGAAATCATTGAATAGTGGCAAATAATAAATTTACAGAGTAATATGAGAAAAATTAAATTTGCTTAGTGTTTCCGTTTTAAACATTACAATGGGAAATTATTTGAGTTTAGCTTTCTTTTCAGCTTTTTATTTTTTATTGAAATGTACTTCATCTAATATTATGTATAAGACTCAATAATTGATATTGCGAATTAAAAGGAAAACTTTCAATAGTTCATTGAAAAATGTAAACTCCTAATCAAATTTAAGAATTGTAGAGTTGCAAATGCCAAAATTATTTGACTTTCACGTGTAACGATAAAAACTATTTTACAAATTTAAAAAGTTGCAGCTTTAAAAACTTCTAAATTTAAATGTTTAATTTGAATGCTAGCTTCCACGAAATTACATAATGCAAACTTAAATTTGAAAATTACGAGCTTTTAAATAAATAATCGTAAAAGGCAAACATTAAAAGTTTCATAATTTAAATAGGGGGAAACAAGCCCTCAATTTATAAATATTTACAATTTACAAATGAACCTTTTAACATTAGAATTTCGAAATTAAAATGTACCTCGAAACTTTCTAATTAATTGGGAAATACAAACTTAAATTTGAAATTTCCAGGTCTTAAAATTTCCCGAATTAAATAAAGCCAAAATAACGCAGCTTTTCAATATATGAAGACATGAGAATGACAACTTGTTAAAGACCACTTAAAGTTGGCCCCTAAGTAATAGTTAAATTAACTTAATTCAGAGGCCAACTTTAAATGGTATTTACCATGTTGTCATTCTCATGTCTTCATATATAATGGTAGGAAACTACTAATTCACTTAGTAAGGCTTACTAAAAAAAATTAGTAACCCTTACTATGTGAATTAGAAGTTTTATACTATTAATTAGTAGTTTTCTACTAAAAATTAGTATAAATTCTTACTATAAAGCAATTGGTAAACGATTCGGCACTATTTCATTAGTAGAAAACTACTAATTCAGATTTAGAGAGCAGAATTTTAAAAAAGAAAATTTGAAAACATTCAACTTCAAAAAGTAAGGATCTTTACTTTGAAAATTCCCAATTTACAAATATTGAATTTTGATTGTTTTTACCATAGAAGGCTAATCTTTTGCCATGAGTTCATTATTAAAAGCTTCCAAATTAGCAAATTCCAAGCAAGAATATTGCGAATTTCGAATGATTCAGTGGACGCCTTAAAATTCAAAGACGTTTTAAACTGGAAAAATTTTCCATTGCTCCTTAAGCTCGACGAAAAAACCCATTAGTATCACCAATTAAAATGAAAATTCCCCAGCAAATTACTCATCTTGAGATAAAACAGCCGTATTTCGAAACCGCTAAACGTTTCCAATTATCCCTCGCATCGATCTCGCGAACAATATGGCGGAAGCGAGGCCGACAATTAATAAGAAGGAGAAAAAAAATTTTCCCGAGAGATCCTTCGACCCACTTGCATCATAAAGTGTTTGCCTGACTGGGCAGAGTTCTCGTACAATTTACCTCGTCGTAAAATGCAATATTTCCATAAGTGTGGCTTGAAGCGTTTGCAATGCGTGAAAAGAGAGGGAGATATAAGTGACGATAGGGTCGTAGGAATAATGGAAACTAAACAATGCGTAAGGATAATTATGTAATTCGCATTTAACCGGCGCCTCAGCTCGGCAAAGTGCCACGAGTTGTACCTATATAAGCTGCCGCATAGTTTGCATAGCTCTTTAGATACGCATTTACACAAAGCCTTTATAATTGTGAAAATATATGTGGATATGTTTTTGTGTGTGAAAATGCACATCATCGCTCGACTTTGCCGAAGCCCCATAGAATCACCGTAAATTTAACATCCCGTGAACCTACTACGAGATTTATGGCGCGAGTAAGCCAACATAACAATGGCAACATTATTCTGGAGAAAATTATTGTTTGACTTTTTTCCTCCTGGTTTCTTTTCGTGAATTCTAATTAGGGTAGAAACTAATTATTTACTCTTTTTTCTTTTAGAGATTTTATTTTTACATATTAATGTGTTGGAAAGAGAATTTTCCAGATTGGTGATTTCAGATACGTTCCGCAATCAATATTTGATCTCAATCGTATTTTACTCCTTTTAGTGTATGAGATACGAATTATGATTTTCATTATTGTATTGCTTGTTTCTTTTATTTCTCTCTACAATGTTTGAAAATCATCATAGAGAAACACTTTTTTTTACTGACTCGTTCAATAAGTGTGAAACTACTTAACGAGTTTAAAATTAGTTATTCTCATTTCCTGCAATTACTTTAATAGTTAGTTCTAATAAGTAGAAACATATTATTATGTACTACAGTTTAATGTAAATTGGTGAAAATGTGGAGGCAAATTCTTGCTTTCGAAAATATTTCTTTCCTAATTGATTTTATTTACTCCACTCCAGATTTATACCATTCATATTGTATTATAAACTTTCATGTCAGTATTAATTTAAATAATTTCATTGATTAAAATTTTTTGAAATACTTTGGAAGTGTCAAAATTGAAGTTGAATACTTCAAAATTGATTAAATTCTAATTTGAACACTTTTGGATTAAAATACATAGGTATATTTCATTCAAAACGCACTTTCAAATATGGAATAAAATCTGATACATCCAAATCATATCTAGGGTAATCGGTACAATTGTTGGACACCCCCCCCCCCAAAGATTGGCCTTTTCCTTAAAATATACTTGATAAACAAATATTTTCAAATAAAATTACTAATAAATAGTAAAATATTGTTATTGCTACACTCTGTGCTATTTATTAATAGTTTTATTTACATGTATTTCTTAATAAATGTACAGATTGAAGGTGGCCAATTATTGTTCAATCATTGTATCGATTACCCTAGATTAAAATTTGAATTCTGTCAAATGGACCGAAGCTAGTGTTTTACGGAATTTTCCACAACACTAATCTGCGCCCCCTTTGTGTTGTATGCTAGGTTGTATGGAAATTTCCGGAACAATATCCTCGGCCAAAAATAAACAAACTTAAGTTCAAATTCTTGCAATTTAATCAATTTAATTTTGAATGTTTTCAAGTTTGAACACTTATTCGTTGGATAAATTCAATTTAAAAATCTGCAAATGAAAAAAAATTCAGGTCGAACGTTTTCAAAACAAATAAATTTCATTCTGAATTCCTCAAAACTCAATAAAAATTGAGTAAAGGCATATTGTGAGGGTCTCATTATTGACAAATACAGAAACCCTAAATTTCATACTTTCAAGTTTGTTACATTAAAAAGAAGTAAATTTTTCAACTTACTTCTAAGTTGAATCAATTTTAATTGAACTGTTTTTTACCAAATTGAATAAATTTAAATCTGAATCAATTTCCAAGTTCTTCAAATTCGAAATGACTTTGGTACTTTCATGTTACAAAATACATTTCTTTCAACATGTCACAACTGAGTTTCTATAATTTAAATATTTTCAAATTGGATGCATTCCAAAGAGTGGAATTCAAAAATTGGATGCTTCGAATATGACATTTGCAAGTTGGTGAACTTCTAAATTAAATATTTTCAAGTTTGATACACTGTAGAGAAGGGCCCTCTTCAATTTTCTTCCAAATTGTGTAAGTTTCAATTGAACTGTTATTAACTGAATTGGATAAATTTAAGTCTGTATGCTTCTAAAGTCAATAAATCCAGATGTACGTGCATGCTTTCAAAATGTATAAAACTAAGTTCCAAGATTTCCAAATGGTGATTTCCAAGTTTTCACACTTCTACTTTACTAAATTTCTAATTTCAATATTAACAAGTTTCATGCACTCCAATTTCAATTTTTTTTCAAATTCGGTTAGTTTTAATTGAACTATTATTTATCCAATTGGATACATTAATTCAAATCTGAATACTTCTAAATTGAACAAATCCAGTTATTTATAAGCCTTTCAAAATTGGAAGCTTCGAATGTGACATTTACAAGTTAAGAAACTTCTAAATGAAATATTTTTAAGTTTGATACATTGCAAAACAGGACACTCTTCAATTTTCTTTTAAATTGGGTCAGTTTGAGTTGAACTTTTATTTGCCAAATTCGATAAATTCTAAACTAACTGCTTCTGACTAGAATAAATCCAGTAGTTAATGCTTTCAAAATAAGTAAAACGAGGTTCTAAGATATCCAAATTGTGATTTCCAAATTTTCACACTTCTACTTTACTAAATTTCTAATTTCATTATTAACAAGTTTCATGCACTCCAAAGAGGGAAATTCCAAAATTGGATGCTTCCAGTTAGTATGACATTTTCAAGTTAGAAACCTTCTAGATTAAATATTCTTCAGTTTGGTACATTACAAAAAAATACTGTTCAATTTTTTTCTCAAATTGGGTCAGTTTTAATTGAACTGTTATTTACCCAGTTGGATAAATTAATTCAAATCTGTTTTTCAAATTGGGTCAGTTTTAATTGAACTGTTATTTACCCCATTGGATAAAATTAATTCAAATCTAAATACTTCTAAATTGAACAACTCCAGTTGTTTATAAGCCTTTAAAAATTAGATGCTTCCAATGTAACATTTGCAAGGCTTCTAAATGCAATATTTTCAAATTTGATACATTACAAAAAAGGACACTCTTCAATTTTCTTTCAAATTGGGTCAGTTTGAGTTGAACTTTTATTTGTCAAATTCGATAAATTCTAAACTAAATGCTTCTGACTTGAATAAATCCAGTACTTAATGCTTTCTAAATAAATAAAACGAAGTTCTAAGATATCCAAATTGTGCTTTCCAAATTTTCACACTTCTACTTTACTAAATTTCTAATTTCAATATTAACAAGTTTCATGCACTCTCCAAAGAGGGAAATTCCAAAATTGGATGCTCACAGTTACTATAACATTTCCAAGTTATAAAACTTCTAAATTAAATATTCTTCAGTTTTATTTCTTCCATATCAGATGGTAAGGATGGAAACTTTTTTACATTGACTTCTTCGTCATTTTTTCATGAGAGACATTACCTTTACGACATATCGGAACAAGTGGGTCCGTAGTATACCTGTCTCTCATGGCCTACATTGCAAAAAAATACTGTTCAATTTTTTTCCAAATTTGTTCAGTTTTAATTGAACTGCTATTTACCAAATTGGATAAATTAATTCAAATCTGAATACTTATAAATTGAACAAATCCAGTTGTTTATAAGCCTTCAAAATGAATGAAATCAAGTTCCAATATCTCCAAATTAGACTGTCCAAATTTCGACACTTTTTACTAAATTTTTAATTTTATTAAATTTTTTACTAAATTTCTAATTTTAATAATGACAAGGTGTATGTACTCCAAAGAGGGAAATTAAAAAATTGGACTGCCCAAATTTTGACACTTTCATGTTATTTAATTTCTAATTTTAATACTAACAAGGTGTATGTACTCCAAAGAGGTAAATTTCAAAATTGGATGTTTCCAATGTGACATTTACAAGTTAAGAAACTTCTCAATGAAATATTTTCAAGTTTGATATACTGAGAAAAAAATACTTTTGAATCTATAGCATAAGCTATTACTATCTGCCAAAAGCAGATGCTATAGATTTCAAGTAATATGCTCTGGAATTTATAGTATCGCTGTTGAATCAAAATCTACTATTTTTAATCAAAATTTACCGACTTGAATCGACAGTGATACTGAAAATTCTATAGTATATTATTATAAATCAATAGCATTTGCTTTTGACAGATCGCAATAGCATATGCTATAGATTCAAAAGTATTTTTTTCTCAGTGTAAATTACAAAAAAGAACACTCTTCAATTTTATTTCAAATTGGGTCAGTTTGAGTTGAACTTTTATTTGCCAAATTCAATAAATTCTAAACTAAATGCTTCTGACTTGAATAAATCCAGTAGTTTAAGCTTTCAAAATGAATAAAACCAAGTTCCAAATCTCTAAATTGTCATTTTTAAATTTTCACACTTCTACTTTACTAAATTTCTAATTTTAATATCAGCAAGTTTCATGCACTCCAAAGAGGGAAACTCCAAAATTTGCTTCCAAATTGAATCAATTTATCATCAAATTCAGTTACAATCTACTTAATTAATTGCTTATATCGATCTTGAAACAACTACACTATAACAATTAGAATAATTTAATTAATTTTATTCCTGAAACTAGTAATTTACCTTCAATCTTCATGTCTGATAAGAATGGTAACTTGACCTTTTAATCTTACCACAAAACTCCTTATTCTTTTTAATAATGTATAAGTCCTAGAAAAATGTTGAAATACTTTATGTTTATGAGTAAAATGGTTTTATGTATTAGTAAGTAAAGTAGGTGGTAACCTGAGGGTAGTAAGGCGGTTAGGGGAGTAAGGGTTGAGACAGGGGTAACCATCTGGGGGTACGTGTCGGGGGTAAGTTATGACTTAACGAGGGGTTAGCGTGAGCCTGCCATTGGACAAGCCTCATGGAAGCTCACCGACTCTGGGTTCAAATGGCTCGCTCTGATTCTCCAAGTTCGCGATTCTCCACCGAACCCGTTAATTGGTCGAGCACGCCGGAATAACTTAAGAAGAATTATTATTACTGATCCACAGATAGCACAGGTTCCCTCATACATTCTGCCTCTAATTATTTGGTAAATTACAGCCGAGAAACAATTACGATATTGTCCAGTGAATTTATTCAGTTGCATCCACACTAACATTTCTCTCTAATTAACACAACTTTAAGGGTCTGCATTCTATTTGAGATTAACATTTTATTTAAGATTATCAACTCACATCAACAATTCAGGAAATTAGTTCTTAAATTTCATGTAGAATGAAAATGATCTTGTAAATTTCAAATGGATTATCGTAAAAGAAAATTAATTCAACGAGAGCACGTGTCGTTGATCCGATGAAAATAGTTTGCAGAAGAGTAGAAAGACTTTCTGGTAAACAGTTGTGAGATTATAAAAGTTAAACATTAAACTGGAAAATCGCATCAACGCATACCGGAATTCACTTAAGGTGAAAACTCATCTGCATCCTTCACCGTTTTTATGTTCCTAGGCTTAAGGCTTTGGTAAATATCATAATCGTTGAAAAAACTGTCGAGACGTGACGACGAGAGTTAACAGGCTCATTTTTTTATCGACCTCGCTCCCGCGAATTGCTTCCAAACCCCGTAATTTTCAGCTTATTCAAACCGATGAAATTTCTTAAGAAGGGAGTACAAATTTATTTGGCTACATAATAATTTAGAGGCGTATGAATATTCTCCAAATTTTATTTTACCTAAATTCAGAGAACCGAAAAACAATTACCATTTACCGTTTTCCTTAATTTTTACTTTATCGAATTACAATTTGCTATAATTTTTATATTTACGAATTACCATTTGATATAATTTTTCGAATGGCCAGGTGTCCTAATTTTTATGTTTCCGAATTACCATTTGTCCTAATTTGTATGTTCCGAATTACCATGTGTCGTAATGTGCAGTTAATATAATTTTAATTATATAATATAATAGAATATAATATAAGGTAATATAATTAAAGAGGGTTTCGGTAAGACAGCGTAACCCTTAAAATTTTCGAAATCTTTTTTTTTCGCAAAAAATTCTCTAAATTTGAGATACATTACCCACTGAAACGGTTTGTCCCAAAAAAATTTGGAAGTAGGTTTTAAAAAAATTGTCATGCCAAAAGTACATATCTCACATTTAATAATATCAAGCGTATTTTCTTTACAATATGTAATTTCCCTGTCATGACGTGTATCAGATTACTTTAAATTAAATAATTAATAAAATGCAGGAATTAATTATGAGCAGTTTATTAATTCCTAAGTATAGATTAACTAACATTCTTAGAGATTATTACTTTAAAAAAATTATGTCTTCATTAAATAGTTGAAAATGGGGGAAAAAATTAGTTGAAAGAGGGGGAAAAAATTATTGCGAAGGATTAAAATAGGTTGTTGTGACATTTTTAAAATTTTGAACCTTTTTTTCTACGAGCAGGATCAAGATTAAAAAAAATTTTTTCGCGCTTCAATTCAGCTTCACGGTATCTCGGGAGTGGATTTTTGTTTTATTATTAAATTCAAAAATAGAATTTTTGTAGAAAAGACGAATTTTATCCGGCCTCTGTACAAGCATGGAAAAATCTTTAAATATGTTGATGCATTTTAAAAAATTGGTTAGGCCTCTAAACTTTGTATGAGTTCAATAGTATGAAAGTAATAAAAAATTATCGGCTGCCCGTGTTTTTCTTCCAAATTTAAGTAGTAAAAGGAATTTGTTTCATAAATGCAAGTTTGTGCTTTCATTAATTAGTTCAAAGGTGATATATGAAAATTCGAAGATCGGCGGTACAATTCGACTGGTTCAGCAAGTTATGCTATGTGCTAATTTTTCAGTTTTCTGCAGTAGGGTACTTGTTTCTTTTTTAATTATTCAGTTTTTAAAAAGCTAAGTTGAAATAATATTTCACAATAATTGATAGTTTTCGAAATATAACTGTATAAAATATGAGGATGCCTATCAGAAACCTAATCTTACTTTTCGGTTTCTATTATTTTCGATTTTTCTACTCAATCGATGACAGAATCAAGTTTTTTTGCTGTATTTTAAAGATTTTAACAACAATTATAAGAGAAAATGTTATCTTCAAAAATTTATCTGTAATTATTATTATTTTAATAAAGAGCTACTTTTTTTGCTTCCAGAAGAAAATTTGTATCAGTTAAATTATAGATTATAGATCAGTTAAATTGTTCAGTTGGGGATGGCCAGTAAATTAAATGGTTAGAAATGACCTTAGAATCTTAGATGGATATTTCACAAATTATAGTTTCTTCTAAAAATATATTTGTTAATATTAATGTCAATGTTTAATTGTTTTATTTTTTCTGTTGGATAACTCTCGAACTAATGTGAATTTCTTAATTAAACTTTTTTTCATATTTTATCATCAGAAAGTATTCTCAAACAGTTAAATAATAATTTTTTAAAACTTTATCCAGTCCAAATTTTCAGAAAAAACGGCAGCAGCCCGGGTTTGAACCGGGAACTTCCTATTACACATAAATTCTAAGTAGTATTTCAGTAATAAAAAATTGTTATTTTCATTTAAAACATAAAGAAACAATCGTTGTACATATTTAGAAAATCGGCAGTACAAAAAGGTACAACTTTTCAACAACTATTATTAGTAAGTAAAAAATGATTTAAAAATCTAAAAATTATTTATTTCTCTTCTGAATTGAGTCCTGTCTGTAAAATGAAGAAGCTGAAAAAAAATTTTCTTGGGTGTAAAGTTTAAAAAAACCTCAAAAAATACATAATAATTGTACATAATAGCCCTACCCCTACGGCACTTAAAAAGTAAACTCGATTCACCTAATATTGATGATTCTGAATAACATTTACAAAAACCTTTTTTTATGGGAAATACGTGTCAAACTTCAAGGAGCTTGCGGAACCTCTAAATATAATTTATTTTTTTTTAATGCATTTGTTTTTTTTTTGTGGATTCGAACAAACTCGGGGGCGAGGGCATGAAAATTCGAAGAAAAAAATTTTGGACCACCCTAATGCACATTCAATGCTGCCGGAGTCGCGAAATTCGAAAAAGTGACTTTATTCTATGGAGGACTATGCATGAAGTTCATTTATTTATTCCTTTACCGAATCCACTTCAAATCAGGCAGGTTCTACACTTGAAGTCGCAGAATCTCTTGGGGATAAAATATGTTATTTTTTAGAGGAAATTAGGCAATACGTATTTTTGAGAGTTGTGAAAAAAAAATTTCTACCAAGTTATGGGTATTTGAATTTTTTGCTTTGTGTTTCACAAAAATCCAAATTTTTTCTTTAAACTTCTATAACTTTTGATCTAATTGAGGTGTTTAAGATTTTTGACCAGATTCTGGTAGCGTTTATCGTCTTCTTTCGAAATCCGCCAAAAAAATTTAGAAAATGTTTAAAATTAACAAATTGGCGCGAGTTTTTCTGAAAATATTTATAGTCTATTTTCTCAAAAAACCCACACTTATATTTTTTGCCAATTTTTTGTTGAATTTGCACTATCATAAGAAAGACATCTTGTGAGTTTTATGCGGGCTAAATAACTTTTGTGTCCAGGAGAATTTTTTTTCATAAAATCGAATTTTCGAATTTTTCTCGAATACAACTACATATACGAAAAAATGTTAAGAAAATAGTTTGCACAATTAAAAAAGTGCTACAAAAAGTTCTTTTTCTCATTTATGATATCTTGCACCATTTCCGAGAAAAATAAGAAAATTTAATTTTCATTAACAAAAAAATTTTCTTGACTCCTGGTTTATGGAAAAACCCATAAATAAATAAATACTCATAAATACCCATACCCATATTTTGTTAAATAGTTTTGAAAAATGTACGCTTATATAAAGAAGACTTCCTGCGAGTTTTACGTGAGCTAAACAATTATGGCCAGAAAATTATTTTTCATAAAATCGAATTTTCAAATGTTTTGCTGAAACGATTCAAGTTACAAAAATAATGTCAAGACTAAAAATTGTTTGCCTAAAAAGTTTTTATATTAAATATATTTAAATATATTTCACATTCACCCTGATATTTGTCAATAATGTACAAAAATTTCTTTTGAATCTCTGCTTTAAAAAAATAAATAATACCTGGGCCCACGTTTCGAGATTTTTATCATCTATTTCTTCAGATTCTTCATTAGAGTCCTTGAAATCTGAAGAGGAATCATTGGATTCTGTAGATAATTTAGGAACCCAATCGTTTTTAGCAGTTTTGGCCATGTAAGAAGTTTTCATATCACCTTCATCAATCTCCATCTTCCATAAATCACTTCTGGGACATTCTTTTACAAATCGTACGGATTTCAGAAAAAACATTTTTTCAAATTTTTAAATGACTTTAATTTTTTTTGCATCTTTTCATTATTTTAGCTGACGCCTGTATCGTGATTTTTGTAAAAAAAAATTTTTTATCAATTTTAAATTTTTGTTTAATTTTTTATCAATTAAATTTTTGTCAATTTTAAATTTTTATAAAGTTTGATGAAATGCTAAATTCTTTTGTACTTAAAATTCATTATCTCCGGTTTTATTAACTGAATCGATTCAGATTTTGTTTTATTTCTCACCTTATTATGTTAGCTTTTCAGATAAATATTTACATAATTTTTATTTTGTTAATTAACTAAAGATATTAGCGAATTAATTGTTTAAACAATTTTTTCATACTTGCCTCCTCAACGAAAAAAATTGAAAGAAATACTGTAATATGCTCTACGTCTTAATCTAAAAAACGAATTTTTTTAAAAGCGGAGAGTTTATCACATCGGAAGATATTTAATATTTTCGACTTTTCTTATTTTCAAACATAAAACATTAGTTTTTATTATTATTTTGAATTCGGAGTGGCAGTCGTCTCAATGGTTAATTAATTAAATACTCTGAAATATTCTGTATTTTCAATTGCCCAATAAGCAATATTTTATTTTAATATTTCAATTAGAAAAAACGCATATTTTTATTTGTACAATACTTCCGGGAAAAAGTACCATTCGAAATGTGATTGTAAAGTAATAGAAAATTATGTAACAAGGAGCGAAAGGAGCAAATTTTTCCCGCGGATGGGTTTACTGCCCGAGCGAAAAATCTACTTTCGTCCCGTGTTGCATATAGTATTTTATTCCACTCTCGACCGTGGCAACCTTTTGGCCCTGAAAAGCGGGACCGACCCGACGTATTTTTCTATAACTTTGTTCGCGGCTCGAATTCTGCTCGACT
>JBAGKK010002275.1:0-31555 GCA_037177015.1 Euceroptres primus | reverse complement strand
ATTTTGCAGACGTTTTCCAGGCGAGCATTTGCTCAGGTACACACTCGTACAGAAATTTTTGATCTAGCCCTTTGATGCGAAAAGCTAAACCAGACCCAGACCCAGTCAGATAGATTAAAAAACCGATATTTTTTTGGAACCCAAAAGTGCCTAGCTTGGTTCTATTATTTTAAAATGCGTGCATGTATCGGTTGAAAGCTACATATGCTTTCTGAAAGATTAGAGGTGGTGCAGTAGACGGGGTATTGAACGCAAATTGCGTGTAGAGTTTCATGTGATGATAGTATAGATTATACTTATCAATCGGTCACGTGAGCCAGGAGGCGTGTCGCATTTTATTCCGTAAGGTGTGAGTTAGCAAACACGTGATGCAATTCTTTGAAAGATCATGCAGTATTGCCATCGCGTGAAAATATTGCACTTACTGCGCAATATTTTACTATCGGAATATCACGCCCTGTTCTGATAACTATTGATATAATTCCATCTGATGTACAAGGAGGAGGGATAAAACTTGTATAAACTTGATGCAAGTATAATGAAGATAATTTGTTTGAAAACGGCCTTTAAAAAAAAGTATTAGCATAATTTTTTAGTATAATTTGTGGGATGTAATACTGCGAGTAAGCTTGGAAAATCCAACTTTATACTGTTGAAAGTAACATCAAGTCTTATCGGCACTTGAGAGTGTTCGAATACCACGAAACTAGATCACGGGGGTAAAAGTTCAACACTCAAGTCTTCATGCCGCCCGCCGACGAAATTGAAAAGACAATATTGACCCGTAAAATTGCGCGAGTTATGTCGTCAAGAGACTCAGAAGAGCTTGGTTGAGACTTCATTTTACCCCCAGTCGCTAATAACCATTCACCTACTTCCAGAGTATCGTCTCACCGAAGCGAATTAATTAATCCGCTATAATTTCGTATCCAAAGAGCAACTTTGGAATCTGCAGTTTAAAATGATACCAAAAATTCCCTCGATGACGAGAATAGTATCAATTATATTACGTTTATAACATTTAAAATTTAAGATTATGTTAAAAAAAAGAATTTTTTTATGCTTCAGAATTTTCTATATAAACAAAAATTCAAAAATTGCAACACTACTGCATCAGATGTAAAAATTGGAAAACTATTATCCCTGGTTCTTATCGATAAAGCACTCAAGAGAGATCAACAGTCTCCTTTTTCTCTTGTTTTCGAGCCATCTTCTTTAATGCACCGCCATCTTCTCTTGGGGATGAAGCGATCGCACAAGTTGGTTAGAAAGTTAAACGAGGGACTAGAACCGTTGTTTAAAAAAGCAATAGGAAACTTTCGTTCATTAGTCGAGAGTTACTAGTGTACTATATATACTGCATGCGAAGAACGGTAGGTAATTTCCGTCCTATAACCTCTCCTGCAAAGTTTGTAGATGGTTAAGTGCATGCGAAGGGGAAGGGAATTAAGTTCGCAAATGTGAAGTGGCATTTAGCACGCTTATACCAGTATGAGCTGGCTTTCGGGTATCCTTAATTCCCGTATTCAACAGTTTCAGTTCGATAACAATCAGCAAGATCGACGCGCTAAAAATAATCTGATTCAATTACTGCGACATGAGTAGTTGATTAAGTTGTCTCACTATATTTAATTAAGAATTGTATGTTTTACGAAAATTATTTTAGTTCCATCTCAAAATATAATTATTTGTAATCTATCTGAAATCTAATGTACACATTTTATTGAGACATAATAAAGATTTATTATTATTATTATTATTATATATGTTTGGAAAACGTTAAAGCATGTGTGTCTGGGAAAATATAAACACCTGCATTTGAGATATGAACTTTTTCAAACATCAAAGGTGTGCAAACGTTAACGGTATAATAAGCCTTTGATCTGGAAAAAAGTATAAAGCAAAAGCGTTAACATCTCGTGTGTTTGAAAAATCTGCACGATTAACGCTCTGTATGTAAATCATCGACGCAATATTGAATATTTCACAACATATAATGAGAAATATTCTTTATTCTAAAATAGCCTTTTGTATAAATGTGAAAATTTACATGATTTCTTCATTATATAAAGATTGTAAAAAGAAAAAATAGTTTCTTATTTTTGAACAGATTTCCAATTTTTCAATACATTTCAAAAAGAGGACAATAAACCATTCTAAAATCAAAAGAAAGAAAACTTGAATATTTTTATTACTTAAAAAAATACAGCGATTATAAAATATTTTATTTATATAAATTATAAATACCAACTGTAAACCCAGAAAGCAAATAAAAATCAGGTTTTGTAGTAAAAGAGACATCACAATGCTTTTTCGCTTTGTTTGAGAATAATGTAAAATGGTGTAGCAGATTCGACTTTGAAAGTGCGTATTCGAAAAGGCACAAAAGGATTAAATGTCGGTTGTATCGGGACAGGAATCCCTATCGTGAAATGTTTCCAGGTCAACGAGTACCAGGGGCTGGAGGGAAAACTATAAAAAGTAACGAATTGTTCAATGAAATTGGTCATAACGTCGTGTCGGAAACGGAATAGGAATACGTGAAGCGATTTGTATATGAGTTACATACAAGTGTGTGTGTGTGTTTGTGTGTGTGTGTGTGTATGCATTTGTGCATATGAAAACGGATTCATTGGTCAAGTGAAACGAACAAAGAGGATTAAGGCGCAACTTCTCGACTCATCACAGATGATGAATTGTAAAAGCAAAACAAAAATCAGGTACAGCTTTTCGTGAATCTGAATCTATCCACAGAAAAACGCGGGTGTTAATTTTGTTGCACCTCATTTTTCAAGATTCTCAATATGAGAATTCGACAAATTTTAACTTCCCAGCTGTAACATGAATGTAGTTGAGTTTCTTACGAAACGTCCTAAGAACAAGTAAATGAACGCTGTTTCTTGGGTACGATCTCGATTCCTCCAAATTTTACTTCTCACAAAGTTTATTTTCCCCAAAAATGGAAACAAAGAAGTACGAGTTTATAAGATAGAAGGGCCCGTTATTAAAAGTCAATGAAGTCGGTAATGACGATATTAAAAAACGAATAGATGTCGCTCCAAACCACTTCTTGATTTTAAAGCTAATTATATTCAGTGCAAACCACATATCATAAAGAGAAATAACCAGTTTCACAAATTTTAAGTTACATTAGTATTTTTTAACAAAAATTGATATTTTTAAAGAAAAATCATTACCTCTTGATAGAAAATTACAAGTTCGTAAAATTTTAGGTTATGTTAGAGTTTTTTTGAGAGAAATGAATACTTTTATAGAAACATCAGTAAGGTAAATGACCCAGTAATCGTGACCTTAGTCCCAGTAATCGTTTCGCCGTCAATATTATTTTTTAAGCATTTGTACTTGATTATTATTGATTTTGATAACAAATAATGCTAAAGCTCGTTAGTTTTTGTTACTAAATACTTTTTTAAATATCCTTTATAATTATTTCTTTAGGTTATGTGCCAACTGCACGATTACTGGGACCGGTACGATTACTGGGACGTCTACCTTACCTTTTTATGGAAAATTACAAAAGTTTGTAAAATTTTAGATTATATTAGGGTTTTTCGAGGGAAATTTTGATGCAAAATTACAAGTTTGTAAAATTTTAGACCATGTTAGAGTTTTTCGAGAGAAATGAGTACTTTGATTGAAAAATCAGTACCTCTTGATAGAAAATTACAAGCTCGTAAAATTTTAGGTTATGTTAGGGTTTTTCGTGGGGAATTAATACTTTTGTAGAAATATCAGTACCTCTTGATGTAAAATTACAAGTTTGTAAAATCTTAGGTTATGTTAGGGTTTTTCGGGGGGAAATTAATAGTTTTATTGAAAAATCAAAACCTTTTGATGGAAAATTACAAGTTTGTAAAATTTTAAGTCATGTTAGGGTTTTTCGAGGGAAATAAATATTTTGTATTCTTTGAATTCCTTTGAATTCATTTTGTATTTTTTGAATTATTTTTTCAATTTACCTTGTATTCTTATTTTGAATTCTTTAAATTCATCTTGCATTCTTAAAATTCACCTAGAATTTTTTGAATTTACCTTGAATTAATCAGAATTCTTTCAATTCTTTTCAATTTATCTTGTATTCTTTGAATTCTTTTGAATTCATTTTGTATTATTTTGTATTATAAAAAATTAAATAGGTAATTTTGAATAATGCAGTCAGTAGCTTTATTCTGTCTTATTACTCGGATCAAGCAGATTCCTTTAAATTAAATAATGGGAAGGAGGTTCGTCGTCAAGAATAACCCACCGGAAATGGATTGTTCTCTCGGTTTAGTATTGAGAAAAAATTAAATAGGTAATTTTGAATTGTGCAGACGGTAGCTTTTCCGTCCAAAGTAAAAAGATACATAAGTGACATTGTCGCGTAGGTCGACTTTTCCATTGCAAGGTTTAAGAAGAGAACAACCCTAAACCACAAAGTCACTTACGTATCTTTTTACTTTGGATGACAGAGCTAATGTCTTTACTCTGTCTTATTACTCCGATCAAACAGATTCTTTTAAATTAAATAATGGGAAGGAGGTTCGTCGTCAAGAATAACCGGAAATGGATTGTTCTTTCGATTTAGTATTGGTAAAAAATTAGGTTAACACTTTTTAATTATGCAATCGGTAACTGATGTCCACATTCTGACTTGATGTTCCGAATCAGATACTTTTGGAAAAAATTGTAAGAAGCAAGTTCGTCGTCAAGATGACCAAACCGGAAATGAATTGTTCTTTCGATTTAGTATTGAGAAAAAATTAAGTAGGTAATTTTGAATTATGCAGTCAGTAGCTGATGTATTTATTCGCTGTTGTTGCTCCGAATCAAGCAGATTTTTTAAAATCAAATAGTGGGAAGGAAATTCATCGTCAAGATGATTCAACTGGAAATGGATTGTTCGTTCGATTAGGTATTTAAAAAAAATAGTTTAGAATTTTTAAATTATGGGTCTTTTATTCCAATAAAAACTTGAGTTCACTAAGTGCAATAACTGAGAGTCAATTGAAATTTTTTTATGCTTATCAATAATTACTTCATTTTCCGCTTCAATGACTTTCCCCTGTTCAAAAAAAAGTAAGCTCTTCACTGATGACGTGCAAAATGACTTGTGGTCGGGTTGGGTTTCGGGTTCCCAACCTGGTCTGAAAATCCAAAAGCCCAAAAACCCGTACCAAGCCAAAAGTTCCTTTCGAAAATTTCCAGTAATTTCCGGTAACTTACCTAGAAATCCTGTGAATTTCTGGAATGTTTAAAATAAAACTTTCGATTCGTTCGGGTTTTCAGACTTTCGGCTCAGACTTTCTGGTTTTCGGTCAGGTTTGCGAACCCGAAACTCGATCCGCAAAAAGCTTTCTAAAAATTTTGTACACCACTATTCGTTACCTATTTGGAAAAAATCATAACCAGGGGCCTTCACTAAACTTTCAGTTTGTTTCGTATTCCTGGATACGAAACAAAACTTCTTTCCTATTTCGTTTTGTTTCGGAAACGGAATTAAACTGTTCACTTAACTTGGTTTTGTTTCAGATACGAAACTAAACTCTCCAACAATTCAGTTCTGATGTCAGATACGATATGAAACTGAATAAAACGAGGGGTTGACCACTAGCAATTTTGATGTACACCTGAGTGGCATGGCATAATAGTGTCATCTTAACCTACGTATCCAAATACTGCAAATTTATTTGGAATCACAGGAACACGCTGTTGAACAAAAGGAAATTAAAAATTATATAATTTATATTCTCTCTAACTCGACAATTGTCATCCATTTGGTAGAAATAGTTGGGAACAAAATTTTGACAGGATGACAGTTCGATTTAAGATTCTACGATTCTCGAAATAAGAAAAAAATCTCAATTTAACACTTTATCACTAGATTCTCAAAATGAGATCGGTGTTCTTAAATTTGTGGCAACTAGAATTTATAATTAGTTTAGTAAACAATTTTTTGTATATTTGTCCAAACGAAATCAATATTGACACACATTTAAGTAATCACCTGTGTTGTTTGGAAACCTTTAATAAATTTAACTGACGAAAATCTATTTACCAGACGACAAATGTTAACACGATAATTAATTGACATTTCCGTGAAAATACATGTTTTAGAGTCTAGCTAAATTTTATTGATTAATTCAGCTGTGGCTTTTGTTTCACAAAACAATGATTTATTTCCACAATGCTCGAAACTTTGGAATAACTTATGGAATTAAATCCACATATCAACAACAACATATGGGTATCATGTATTATTGAATAAATCGCTAAAATACTCAAGTGCGCGTAATTTACTGAAATCATGATGTTGTTCAGCAGGCGGAAATCTCATTAGCTCTTCCTGTTAATGTAGTATACCTTCCACGTGTATCTGCTGATTGAAATGTGAATTTCTGGAGTTTAAAACTAATTTCATTAGTAACTGATGTACGAGGAAAATAATGAAATAGTCAAGTTGTTTTATTTTTATAGCAATGTACTTCGCTGTAAAATAGGATTCTAGGTTTATTCATTTATTCGTTGCTTCATGGAGCCAAATATGCGAAGCCATGTAGTGGAAATTGGTGATCCCACGAGCCCCCAATCATGGCATTCCATGCAGGACGTGGTGCCCGTTTGATACGAGTCGAGTGAAAATTCTATGAATAACGCAGGCAACCATTTTATTGATTCGTTGCGCGACACCCATGATGAAGCAAATCATTGAATCGCATTAACCGCGAATGTCGCCTAACTGCTTCTGTACTCACATTACGTGAAAAGTGAAACCTGCAACCTTTGCCATAAACGGCTCATCAATGATCAGTGCAGCGATTTTTTGCTTCTTATTCCTAAATTTTTAGCACTCTGGAAAATCCTCAGAAACTTTATTTTCCAAAAATAAACAATTTGAATTTCGTAAAATAAAAAAAATTAGTGAGGATGTGGTATAATGAAATCGCTTAGTGCGAGTTTTATTAATGGGAAAATCGTATTCTTTCACTAATATTTTGTCTCGAAATTAATTAAATGTCGATCAATATTTAAATTATAAATATAGGTTTCAACGTCAACAAAGTAATAATTTTATACGCATTTTCGAAAACTGTTTATTTCGAAATTCGTTAAAAATTTTGTACATCCGCTGGATTACATAATTTAAAATTTACATACCAGAATATGTGTAAACGTAAATTTGTGTTGCAAGTTTACGCCTTTCTTACAAAGTACTAATATCCATCTCTATATTTCCGATTTTACTTTACTCCTAGTGAAATATTCTCGTTTATTAAATTCATAATTGACATGGAGATTAGCACTTTCGTTGAAACAATTGTAATTATAGATGATAGGAATTCGAGCTTCATATTATTATACCGTCTGAGTAATAATAATTTATTTATAGTATTTCATGATTAATTTAATATTTACGACATTTTAAGCTGGGGCGGTATCGATTGTACACAAATAAACTGTAGGTATACATGAAAATTATATACATTTAATTGTGCACGTGAAAACCCTGCAAATGGATAATCAAAATATACATATTTTAAACTGTATGCAGTTAAATCCGATACCGAAAAATTGTACACAAAGGTAATAATTAAATTTTGTTATACCCTACACCGAATAATCGTGCATTCGGAAACTATTTAATTATTTTTTCAATTCGGTTTTTAATTTTGCACCGATAAATTCTATGCGGCTAAATTGTACACAAGAAATTAATTTAGAAACTGTTAAACTAAATACAATTAAATCCGAAACATCAAAACTTTTCACAAAGTAATAAATTGAATTTTATAAAATTTCGATAAACCGTATGTAAGAAACCGTGCATAAGGAAATTATTTAATTATTTTTTAAAATCTTTTTTTAACTCTGTACTGTTAAATTCTTTACAGCCAAATTGTACACAAGGAATTAAATTAAAAACTGTTAAACTGAACACCATTAAATATAAGACATCAAAACTTTGCACAAAGTAATTAGTTAAATTTTATAGAATTTCGCTAAACCGTACACTGTTTAATCGTGCACAAGAAAATTATTTAATTATTTTTTAAAATCATTTTTTAATTCTACAACGTTAAATTTTATACGGTCAAATTGTACACAAGAAATTAAATTAAATACTTATAATCTGAATACAATTAAATCCGACACATCAAAACTTTACATAAAATAATTACACTGACCGCCGGATTGACGACGCACTGCTCGATGGCATCGTTCACGCTTCACTGATTCGACTCTCTGCGCATTTACTTTTGTACGTTCAGAGACTATATACGCGGTCCTGAAGACTGCTCGCTTAAATAGGCTCGAATCGATGACACTCTACCCCCGAGCCGTGCCGTCAATCCGTTAGTTAGTGTAATTAAATTTTATTAAACCCTACACTGCATAATCGAGTACAGGGAAATTATTTACAAATTTATTTTTAATTTCTATACCGTTAAATTGTTCACGGTAAAATTCTACACAAAAATACAGTTTAGAACCACTCTGTTAAATTGTATATCATGAAAACTCAAGATGAGTTTATCGTAGTTTTTATGAAACTCTGCACGGGAAACTGCACAAACCAGTTTGAAAATTAGAATCAAATTTCTATAATTCTGTAAATAATTGTTTTATCGATCGTCAACGATTTTTGACTTCTGCTGGTTCAATCGACAACTTTACAGTGTGCCGAACACGAACCAGCAAAACAGCGTTGTCTTGACGATTGATAAAACTACGTAGAATTAAAGAAATTTGATTCTAATTTTCGAATTATTATGATGCACAGTCTTCTCGTACATAGTTTTATAAAAACTACGATAAACTCATTTTGGGTTTTCAAGGTACACAATTTAACAGAGTCGTTCTAAACTGTTTTTTTTTTGCGTAGAATTTTACCGTGCACAATTTAGCAGCATAGAATTTAAAAATTTTGTAAATAATTTCCCTGTGCTTGATTATAGAGTGTAGGGTTTAATAAAATTTAATAAAATTTAATTAATTATTTTGTGTAAAGTTGTGATGCATTGAATTTAATTGTATTCAGATTAACTGTATTTAATGTAATTCCTTGTGTACAATTTGACCGTATAGAATTTAACGGAACGGTTTTATCGATCGTCAAGACAATGTTGTTTTGTTTTTGTTGGTTCGTATTCAGCACATTGTGAAGTTGTCGATTAAACCAACAAAAGTCAAAGATCGTTGTCTTAACGATCGATAAACCTGTGTAGAATTAGAGAAATTTGATTCTAATTTTCAAAGTGTCTTTGTGCACAGTTTTCCCGTGCAGAGTTTCATAAAAACTGCATCTTGAGTTTTCATGGTATACAATTTAACAGAGTGGTTGTAAACTGTTTTTCTGTGTAGAATTTTACCATGTACAATTAAAAAAAAATAAATTATATATAAAAAATAAATTTAAAAAAATATATAAAATAAATTATATATAAAAATAAATTTGTAAATAATTTCCCTGTGCCTGATTATACAGTGTAGGGTTTAATAAAATTTAATAAAATTTAATTAATTACTTTGTGTAAAATTTTGATGTTTTTCGGATTTAATTGTATTCAGTTTAACAGTTTTGAACTTAATTTCTTGTGTACAATTTGGTCGTATAGAATTTATCGCTGCAAAATTAAAAACCGAATTGACAAAATGATTAAATAATTTCCTTGTGCACTTTTAAACGGTGTAGGGTATAACAAAATTTAATTATTACCTTTGTGTACAATTTTTCGGTATCAGATTTAACTGTATTCAGTTTAAAATATGTGTATTTTGATTATCCATGTGCAGGGTTTTCGCGTGCATAATTAGATGTATATAATTTTCATGTATACAATTTATTTGTGCACAATCCATACCGCCACAATATTGTTTTCATTCAATTATTAATTATTTTTGTAAAACTCAAACTTAAACCTTTGCAATATTCTTTTCGCGCACCTAAGTTTGCAATTGTAGCTTTACAGCATGAGCGATATATCGTGCAATAAAGATGTAAAATGGAGATGTAACCCATGTAGTTCTGAAAAGTGTTTAGTTCGACAAATCTTTATTAATTATGTCACATGAAGAAAACGTGTTCTAGACTTATGTCACGCATAGTACTCATGTGACTGGAACTTACCACGCTAGATATTTACAAGAAATGAGGAAATTGTGAAAGGGAATGAAGAAAAACTATTTACGTTGCTTTGATAACCTTTAGCCAAGACTTGGAACCATAATCAATTTTTATCCCTATTTTCTAATAATTATGGAAAATTAAAAAATGTCTTGTCTTTCTATTCCAAGAAGTAATGCATCATTGATTGAAATAATTTTCAAAGAATGAAGAGCGACTTCTTAAGCAAAATTGAGATATCTTTTGTTCTAATCATAATTAATGAAGTTTATAAGGGGCATTTTATTTCTCAATTGCCCCAATCCAAAAATCAATCGGGCTCGATCGGACTTCAGCTTGGGTAAAGTGCAGTCCTATTGGATAATAGTTTATGGACAAAAATTTTGTCGCTGGGACACATATTTACCGATAGGGAGGGGGTGTAATTTTTGAGTTCTGTACGGGTACCATCTATTTCGATGATTTTACCTCTGTTAATATCAATAAAATCAATATATCAATAAAATTAATATCAATACAATTTTTTGCCTTTACAATTTCGATAGGGTTTTTCACGCCCTTTCCAATGATCGTACGCATCTTTTGAAAAAATAAGTATTTGACCTTCAAAAATCAAAATCAAAAATAAATTTGACTTTTTTCGAATTTAGGTTATTTTTTTTCTTTTCTTTTTATCTAGAAAGAAAGCTTAAGTTGTTGCCTTTAAACACCTATAAGTTTAAAAATAGACATATTGTTATTTATTTTTGAAAATAAATAAAAAAATAATTCAATGATTTATGACTCATTTAAAATCAATAAAAAGAAATGTTCTCACTACAGCTTCGGTAGAGTTTTTCATGCTCTTTCTTCTGATCATTAGCATTTTACGAAAAAATAAATGTTTGACCTTCAATAATGAAGGTTAAAACAATTACTTCTTCAACAAATGCTTTGACCTTCATTTTTGAAGGTAAGTGCTCTCTGAGTTGAACGGAGATATTCAAGAAAAATGATTTGCGCTAAGAACTTTAGTATAGGAACACATTTTCATTAATGCAAGTACCCCTTTTAGTAAAACGCATGTGCTCTTTCTGATTTTGCAAGAAAAAATTGATTATTTAAACAATTTCTATTAAAAAATGTACTTGCGGATTTTTCTGGAATCGAATCCCAGCTAAGAAATACGCCAAGTCGCTTGCGGATTTCTTCGCTTGGACATCTTTGCTCGACTCGATACATTTACAACTTGAGACTTTACGTACAGCACATGTGGAGTTTTGATTTGGTACCAAGAAGCATGCTCGACCACTTTTTCCAGACAAAAGATCCGCAAAGTGCTTTGCATACATTCTTCCCTTGTATTTTGTAACGTATTCAACTTCTCTTACAAATTTCAGGCACCGCAAAGTACTTTCCATATATTTTTCTATTACACTTGCTCAATTTGCTCAATATTCGGAAGTTTAAACATTCATTTTTCATTATAAATAATTAAAAATTATAATTTTAACCATGATGGTCAAACGCAGCTTACTCTCACGATTCCACTGATATAAAAAACTCATTTTTCAAAAAAATGTCGCTTAACTATGTTTTTCCGTTGGAAGGCAGAGCAGCTGTAGTGAGAACATTTCTTTTTATTGATTTTAAATGAGTCATTAATCATTGAAAAAAATGATAATCGAAAAAAACTTACATAACGCTTATTTTCAAAAAGAAATAACAATATGTCCTTAAATAAAAAAAAAGTCAAATTTATTTTTGATTTTGATTTTTGAAGGTCAAATACTCATTTTCCCAAAATATGCGTACGATCAACGGAAAGGGCGTGAAAACCCCTATCGAAATTGTAGAGGTAAAAAATTGATTTTATTGATATTAACAGATGTATAAATCATCGAAATAGATGGTACGCGTAAAGAACTAAAAAATTACACCCCCTCCCTTCCAGTAAATATGTGTCCCAACGACAAACTTTTTTCCCCATAAACTGCATTTTACGACTGCATATATGTGCAGTCTATATGACTGCATTTACCCAAGTTTGAGCCCGATCAATTTTTGGGATTGTGGCAATTGAGAAATAATGCCCCATAAATAATTATATCTTCACTTTTCATAAAACCAAGAATATTTTCGAACTTGATTCATTTTTAACACGCTCTTATTGTTACTTCATGTCACATTCATTTTCTTCCAAACAGCTTCCATAAGGACGTTATCTATTTTCAGATCATGAATCTAGCCAATGAAAATAAACGTCAATGAAATTATTCAATTACGTGGCAAAATAATAATAGTTTCTCCTCTTTACATACATGCAACAAATGATGATACGTTTCCATCTATTTTGTCTCTGGATTTGTGTTTCAATTCAGGAATTGTTTTATCTAGAAAATTGTAACATTCTCTTTAAATAAATCTTCCTATCATTAAAATTTCAAACCTGATATTCAGTAATGACGAATGAAATAGGTGTATAAATCTAAATTTAAAAAAGATATTTAATTAATCATTGAATAAAATTGATTGAGAACGGAGGTAATGAACTAAGGATAGAATGAAAAAAAAGGAAAGAAAAAGGAAAAAGAGCAGAACAGAAAGTTGCGGATTCGTGGAATTTTGAAAGTTCGAGCGAGAAAAACCACCAAGAAATCTAGTAACTACTGGTTGAAACTTACAATTGTTGGGAGGCGCCAGCTCCAGTTGACAACGTTTCTTGATCATCAATGTGTTGGAGCATTTTAGAAATTTTAAACTCCAGCTAAATTTACAATGGAAAGTGCAATATATTCGGAAACACATTTGAATTTGCTTTCGTTTTTCTTTAAATTAAAATAAGTTTGGAAGTTAGAGTGTAAGTTACTGTCCGACATTAGAGACAAAAAGGAAACTTGGCAATCGTTATATATGCGAATTTGCGAGAAATGCAGAATTACAGAGGATGACATAAAGCATCATAAAAAGTCGTTCTCGTTACAACATGATTCCCGAGAGTGTTTTTGGTGAAGGGATATTCCCGGCGGATAGCCAAAAAGGGTTAACCCCGGTGCAACGAGCAATTGCAGCGACAGCAGTGTGTTTGTTGCAGCAAAACGCCGTACAGACATAGTGGTTTCGGTGATTCCAGTCGAGTCAGCAGCCTTTGGTTTCAGTTAGAGTTCACGTCCGCCCGATGATGTAACGAAGCTGGGGCTTATACAAATAAAAAAACTAATGCCCTGGTTTTTTAGAATCGTGCAGATCCCATTCAATGTACTATTTTGTGCTCTTGGCTAACTCCCGAACGCACAGCACGGAATGCAAGCGTCTTGGATAATTGGAGAAACGGTTATGTCAAAGTTGCCACTCTAGAGGTCCTTAATGGATACTGTAACGACTGTCTTCTCTGGTGGCTTGTGCAAAATCCTTTCATGATTATGGACAAAAAGGGGTGGATGAATCATAAACTTTAACGACAATGGATGAGACTAATGGAATCGGAAATTCTTTGTATAATGTCCTATTTGGTTCAAAATTTCAGAGCATATATTTAATGTTTATGTTTTAATGTTGAATTTCCGAATAATTTCTCAATAATTTCATTAGATGCAGTCACAATGTTTACGGCCAACATAGAATGCAATACAGTTTCAATGTAGATTCAGAGAATGCAATTAATATGTATTTAGAGAACGCGTATTGCAACTATCAATTCACAATTTACAAGCAAAATTATTAAATTTAAATAAATATTAGACTCACCTATAGACGCTCTCATCGTATGAAAGTAGGATTCTAAGCGGTTGAGTGATACTGCGTTTTTTCACTTCGTGTGCTGGTTCAATATGTACACCATGTATCACCTAAAAACAATAAAATAAAGTTAAATACACTCTTCACAAACATGAAAAATTATGCGAAAAGATCTTCAATTTATCATTTTGAATAACCTTATAAGCAGAATACCGAGATAGATAGGAGACTCCAAAGCTGAATCATATTTCACTGATTGACAGGCAGAACTCATATATTATATTACTCTGTAGCGTCTGTGGGACGATAACGTTGAAATTCAATGTGTTAAATTAATATAGGGATTACCGATTTCCACGATGCAATTTTACTTCATGTGATACTGACGTTTATATTAATTAACAACTTTGATATAATTCAGGTGAATGTTTTATTCAAATGAAAATTATTGAAAATCTGAATTAGTAATTACTCAATTCTAAAACTTTACAATTCAATGCTATAAAAGAAAAATATAATTTTATTAAAAAGTGTTTTAATGAATTGCTATTATTTTTGTTTTCTTTCAGTATTTGATAATTACAAGATGATGAAAAATAGTGAGGAAAATGTTCTCCGATCAATTTCTTTGATGCTTGGGTATAATAAAGGCTAATTTTCTCGGAAATAAGAGCAAGTTTCCCGAGCAATACGCTTTTTTCTCATAATAGCTCCATTAGTGACAATCTTTATCTCGACGAGAAATTTTTCGATTGTCTCTCATTTATAATTATGCCAGGGGAAGTAATACCTCGTAATAGATCGGAATAAAATGGAAATAAAGTGAAAGAAATCCAGCTTCAGGATCCTCTGGTACACAAGAGAAGAATGGGAAATGAAGTTGTTCCCTTTGTCAATGAATTTTCTGATTCATAACGAATAATAGTCCATTTTTTTAAATTGCAAGATTCTTTACTAATGAAATTGGAAGCTATAAGGCCCATCTAAAAAATAAAATTTTCTATTTGCAATAAATTTTACAAATTATTATCAAGCACGGTGAACTGTAAGGAATTTTTATAGAATTTCAAATATAGTTGGAATTAAAATTTAGTCCAATTAAGAAAATAGTTCAGTTTTATTATATGAAATTGACTTAAACCAATTTTCAAACTATTTCAGTAATCTGATTCCATTAGGTGTCTTTATTCAATCAATATAAAAGAATTTAATTCTGACCTCAAGAGAATCTCAATTTTCAGTGTATCAATTTTCACAAACACACACACACACCCATACGCACGCGCGTTTAAGTAAAAGACTAATTCCTGACTTTTGATAATAATCTCAGAGTTAAAGGGATGCTCTTTATAGAATTTACCAATTAGATTTAACTTGTCTATCTTCTCTATCTCATGTTATAGATGTCCTCGGAAATTTCAACTCCTGGTTACGAGGGACACGAATTGCGGTCGTTTTCACAAGAACTTCTCGCAAACGATTTCCAGCGTAAACCAACGTACCGAAGTTCAAACGAGAGAATGTTATCTTATGCATCGAGCAATCAGAGCTATCTACCAAATTTCGTTTGAAGGAAAATTGCAAATTCTACATTAAATTTACATTATTCTTTAAGTCTATTAAAAATTTCAAAAATGCCGTAACATTTTGATTGCGAAAAATGATGCAATTTTGGAGTAGAAAAAGGTATGCAAGCTCTAAAACATGGCAGATTCTAATCAGAATCTGATTCATTTCTTGGAATAATCTAATCACGGCTTTCTGGTTTAGTTGGAAATAATGAGAACTAGAATGTAGATCTTGAGAAATAGACGCGTCAGTGTTACCAAACATCCCTTTGACAGTGTGATTTGACTCTGATTTGCGCGGTTGCTTTGATCATGATTAGAGCCAGGTTCCATGCAAGTAGTATGACGCACTATTCTATGGTCGCATGGAGAATTTCTGCCGAGTGTTGGGAACAATGGATAGACATCAGCCTCTGTTAAAAGAGAATGTGTGGAAATATTTGACATCTGAATTAGTGATTACACAGCTCTTTGTGCTGCCAACGACAACTGTAGCGCACTCATTATTTTCCAGTAGACTTACCTATTGTAAGAACTTTAGTTCGAACAAATATTTTCTCCAACAAAAATTTTTAGTTGACAAGCAATTTACCAGACATTTTTTCCGGAGTGAAAACCGCAATTCAAAATTTAAATTCCTTGTAAATCGTCAACTAAAAAACTTAGTTGGAGAATATAGTTGATCTAAATTCAACAAAGATTAATAGACGTACTTATTTTGCAATTAAAATGCCATTTTCTCAAAATTTTGAGAGCCATATGTGAATTCTATTTGCTTGAACAGAAATTTGTCAGAGTCCTTAAATAGTTTAATCGTTCAGTGTCTGAAACCCTTTCATTCCACTCAGTTATCTTTATCTTACAGCAGCTTAAGTTTTATTGAATAGGAACTCGAAGAACAGCCTCCCAGTGTTTAAGACGAGGTACTTAAAACGTAACAGTTTTGGTATCAGCTTAAAACTTATTAAGACAAAAAGAGAAAGTGAAGAAAAGGTGAAACAGATGAAGTGAATGAGTAAACCGCAATTAACACCATTGAAGAAAAGGTGGGAGTTGAAATAATTGAAAGGGTGACTTTGATCGCCCGTTTCTTGGTTACGATCTTGTTCTTCCCTTTTCTTACCTTTCCTTTTTTCTATCTTCAATTTTCCCACTCCTTATCCTTTCACTTATACTGTCTGTCTTTCACTTTTGCATTTAGTCTCTCTTCCGCTTTACATTTACAATGCAATTACATGGAACCGTATAAGTTTTAATCCGGTCTAGTTTTCGACTTGTGGGGAGTTTATACCGAGACGGGACGTTGTACGCGAAAAGCTCCTTAGAGGTAATGCGATATCTTAAGAGGATAGAGCGAGTATTAACTCTGAGGGTGAATCGAAGGTCGAAGGTGAGAGGAGCGAAATCAAGGAAGGCAGCAGAACGAAAGTTATATGTGCTTAACTGTAATTTGCACGAACCACACCGTCGCACTTGCCTCTCGTCTCTTAATTATTAAACTTTGGTCCGCCCTTATTCCCATCCTCGCATCATAAGGAGTTCTTGCCTTTGCGATTTCCACCATTTCTGATTTGAAACTGACTAACGAGAATACCATATGAGACATCTGGTACATTTCGAAACTTAAACTGAAAATTCTGTGGAAAACCTTTCCTCTCGGAATTCTATAAAATCTCATCCAGAAATTATCAAATAAAAGAGTACTTTTGAAACTTAATAATAAAAATAATAAAATCAGAAACTTACGAGAGGAAAGAAATATCTTCGAGAGATACTGGCATCATTGACATTTTTCTACAAAGTGTGCCACGATCATAGAAAAATTGACGAACACATGAAGAGTGAGAAGCACCATTGACTTACACGAAGGAAGAAGAAAGTTAACGTGTCAAGACTCCGAAGAGATTTCCTACCCTGTTTTCTTCGGCCGTTTTTCTTCCTTAGTTCTCTCTGTGAAGAGGACAAAAGACTCGAGATTCGAAAGGGAGAAAAGACCGTTCTTTGTCTGAAAGAAAAGAGAAGACTAAAGTTCGTTGGTCTCAGAAAGACGAGGGAAGAAATAATTAACAGCCTGGCTTATTACAGACTAAGGTTGTATCACTTTTTGTTTCCAACCAAAATTGATACAATCAATCACATTGAAATTGATTTTTTGGTTTCCAAATCCCTTGAAAGCCCTCGAATCACTGTTCGAATCAATGTTGGCAATTTCCTCTATTCTTTCATATAGAGGAAACATTTTTTAATTCAAATTAAGAAATCGAAAATTCCGAATTTATAAGCAATAATACAGAACATTTTTCAGAAATTATTTACTTATATTTTGTAGAAAAGCCAATACTGTTATCAAGTAAAGTTTCAAGATTGGAAGAGGATAGTATTATAAACATTTTCATCGATTTAAACGAAAATTCCTTGCAATTTATGGAGTCCCGAAAGGTCTCTTGGCGTAAAATAGGAGTGCTAATTCCCATGCAAATCCGCATGCAATCCTCGATGAATCCTTCGGGGCCGATCCGCTTTGAATGGAAATTGTCTTCGATCGAATTTCCACAATACCGGCACCATTAATACCCTAACCGTCGCCCCAACGTTGCTTTGCTTGATGGTTATCGTTATGACTTCAACTTTCGAGTTCTCTGCCAGCTCAATAAGTTTTCGATTACGACTGACTACAGCTCAGCTTTGCAGAATATTTACTTTTGGTTTTAGAGGGCAATATATTTTTTTTAGCGTTTAAAATATCAAAAAGTTAATTTTATATCATTTGAAAAATTGTAATTTGATAGAATGCCGCAGAAATTCTTTAATTAATTGCTTATGTTTAGAGATGCCTGAAGAGGTATGTAATATTGCATAGGATTGTTAGCTCGGCAGACATTCAGGACAAAGCTTTCAGTCGCGGAGGAGCTTTGATCGTCATTTGTGTGCAAGAACATGATTACACATCTGACGTTGGCAGTGCACGCATTAGGTATTCCCGTCCTAGGTATTTACTTTACAACGCCGTCGCGGTCCCACCTGCGTCTTACGTGTGATACCATGATCTGCATAAACATTTCATTTAGCCTCCTACGTCAATTTCCCAGCAAATTCCAATTTCGGTTTAAAGTAGGAATTTTTAAAATCAATTCTTATAATATCACGTACAATATTCAATTACATTACAGGGAGAATACAATACTTGTTCAAGAATTACATTTTATTTTCGGTACTTTAAAGTACACTCATCTCGCCTTACTGTGCCGCTTGTTCTTGTGCCGGCTTCACGGTTGTTCACGCTTGACTACTTCTATCTGCCCCCCCCTGAGCGTCCCTTGGCGCGCTACACTGAAGCTCATCGCTCGATCAGTCAGGGCCGAATCAGAAGTTGTTTACATCGCGATTCTCTGGGCACATACTTTTGTACGTTCAGACACTATATATGCGGTCCTGAGTGTTGACATAAGATGCTCGCTCGTCGTTTTAAATCCGGTTCAAACTGTACTGTATTAGCACCCGTTACCGTACCGACCAGACCCGAGGCCGGCACATTTAAGAGAGATGAGTGCACAATAAAACGAATTCAGATTTAATCAATCGCCATCTTGGGACTTGATTTTAAGAATCTCATCTCCTTCTCATGTCAAAATATAGATCCTTGCTCCTTTTTGCTTCTTTCCTTTTTGCTGAGAATGGTACTTTTTCCCTTTATTCTTCCTGTTTCCTTTTTTCGTTTTTCTCGTTTCGACTTGTCCACATTTATCGCAGCGTGTTTGATATCCCTCTTCTACTACGCGTCAGAGACGTCCTTTTTCAGTCGACAAGTCAGATTTCTTTTTCACTTTTTATACTTTCGTCTTTCTTACAGAAACACCTATTGTAGTTACCTTCATCCTCCCTCTTCACTCTTCTACTTTTTACTTTTTTCCCTTATTTTGCTCTTTTACTCTTTATATTTTTTTTGTGCTTTATGCACGTAAAAACGGAAACGAGTTTTAACTTTGAGGGTCTTAATTTTTTGAACGTTACCGTAAACTTTAATTTCCAACCTAATAATTCCTAACATAATTAAGAGAGGAGTAAAAAGTAAATAAATGCAAAGAATAAGTTTTTAAATAAAAAACTGGAAAGTCCTGAAAAAGTAAAACGTTTTTGATTTGAATCATTCAGAGCAAGAATCTAATTAAATATGTACCTTTCGTCAAAAATAATATTTTTCGTTATTTTACTTGTAAATGTGAAAATAACAGAGTCACGGTGCTTCATTCCGTAATTATTTACCAATTATAATTTGATTTTAGAGAAAATGCTTTCAGTTCGACAGCACTTTTCTCTTTGTGTACTTTGCTCATAAAAAAGTAAAACTGAACGTTAAATTTGGTTACGAAAAAAGAATGTTTCAAAAGATATAGACTTCAATATTGTGGATACATATATTTTCTTTTAAATACCTTTTACGAGTTTCAAGAAAGTCTCTAATAACTTATGAATTCATTTCTTTCGTGCAGATTTTTACGATTACTTTTCCTGGTACAAATGACTCGATAGCACGCTCCGTTCAAAGAAAATAGCTCCAGACCGTTTTCCATGCTTCTAAGAAAAGAATTCTCTTGTGGTGAATTTATTTCACAAGAAAACTACCCTCATAAATTATGTCTTCAAAGCGATCAGATAATGTCTTCAAATTCGCAAGCCAAACTTTCGTCCTTGATCAGCGTTTCCTTTATTCCAACCTTCCATTTTACGTCCTTATCTTTATACACGCGTCAACCTGTTGGCCAATTAATATGAGAAGCTTACTTTGTTATTCGAATAGGGTAAAAGCAAATCACTCAGGTGAAACAAATCAGAAGGTTCCTTTGTGCTATCTCAAAATTTAGGCAAATCAATAGAGTCGCTGACGTCCTATTGGAATAATGAATTGGGTACGTAAAGTTAACTGCACACACGTTGTCAACTAAATTTTCTCCTCACTGAAGCAACCAGGTCAATGAGTTTATTTACTTAGGCATGTCGAAACGTATTTGTCGGGTAGTAACTAGAACAGAAATTTATGCAAGACGGTGTACAAACATAGACCGTGCAAGAGAATCATGCCGGCGAACAATACGGAAATTGTACATCCATCTTGTCCTCTTAAGTCCGTCTCTTTCTGCACGTAGGCGCACAATTTAGCGAGACATAGCCTCAGGGTTGTTTTTAGTTTACATCACCTAGGGTTCAAAAAAAGCTCTTTGAAAAAAAGCTGACAAGAATAGTGCTTGTTCACGCCCACCCTACCGAGAGCGACATCCTTCCGTATTTACCATTTGTTCCTTTGACTTCTCCAAGTAAAAGCTCAATGCTTTTATTTTTCGATTTTTATGAAAGAGACTTGATTTACAAAAAATAAAAGTTTTTCTCTTTAAAATTATTTTATTTATTTATATGATTCGTTTGAGACTCTTCAGAACTATCTTATATAGGTACTTAAGTTATTTCAAAGATTCCTAAATAAATCGAGTCGTTTAAATAAACCTTAAAGTAAACTTTTTCCCCCTTTTTTAACCTCAATAATTCATATAATGTTACATTGTCCCTCTTCAAAATATTAAAAAAAAATAATATATGCTTTTGGAAAACATTAATAATAAAAATGAAATAATAAAAATAGAATAAGGTTACAAAAATAGATGAAATTTATATTTTTTGGCAAGTATTTTGGAAAACATTACAGTTTTTTATACATAGCTACTTTAAAAGTGTATGAAAGTGTATGAAAAGAAAATCTTTTTTCACCAAACAACACAAAATGAGGTGGTGAGTCTCTGTAATAAAGATCAAAACATGTTTTTCCTTTGTTGGAGTCTGTATTTATACTCCGATCAAAGAGTGGTAAAGATTACTCAGCTTTCTCAAATAAATCAGCAACCTCCTTTCTGTACGAAAGCTCTAATTAAAGAGCCCAATATTCCAGCGTGTTCACTCATACTAAGTTTTCTTCAAAACTGTACATTGTATCTAGATTATTCATAGTTACAATCTCATAGATATAAACGTATCACAGCAATCTAACCTAATGTAAAATATTTCACTCACATGTAAATGAACTCTTTCTCTGTATATCTCACTCACTGTGAAGCGAATAAATCTGTAAATGATTTGAAAGCTTTCAATAAAAATAAAAAATAAAAAAAATGAGGTGGTGAGTCTTTAAAAAAGCAAATTTCTTCTTTGACAACCCCAACATTCAAACACTTTTTCCCTCTTATTGTGAATAATTTTTCTCATTTGCAAAAAGTAACTGCGTTTTGACGCAAAGGAGCCCTTTGCTCACGTTCTTCTTTTATAAAATATGTTTCGGCGCGCTTTCTTGATAGGTAGCATAACTTACCGCAGGAAGATGCACCTGGGGGGCTAGAAGTACGACGCTCGTCAACGTTGGCTCATGTAATTTCCCTCTTTGAAAGCATTACGCAACCTCGACGAAGTGGAGGAGAAAATAAATTTGTTGTAAATAAAAATGAGAAAATTAAAGAAAGCTTTAACAAGGATAGAATGTAAAATGCCAGAGGCAATAGCTATGCAATCCCTGATTTAATTTTTTCATTTTCAAACATTACGCTTTGCAAAAATATATTGTAACCAAAGTTGAAAACAATTTTAAATTGTGCTTATATCGCTGACTACGACCTTGAGATTTTTACGAAAGTTCTGCATTTACTATCCCAACAGTCATAAATCTTGGCTATGAATTCAAGTCCAGAATGTGAGTTTAAAAACGCAGATGTCGATATCACGTGATCAATATCACGTGTTCGGTAAACTGAGAGCAAAGAGCGAAGCGAGGAGAAACGAAATCGTATTTGTTGACGTCAAGAGCAAGAGCACTCTCGCACACATCTTGTGCCTTTATTGCTGCATGCACACTAAAAAGAAAACATTTTTCTCCACAAAATGTATAGAATTTTTATGGAAAAATAATAAAAATAGAATAAGGTTACAAAAATAGATGAAATTTATATTTTTTGGCAAGTATTTTGGAAAACATTACAGTTTGTTATACATAGCCACTTTAAAAGTCTAACGTCCTATAATTATTCACACGGTGAATGAATTTAAAACAATATCAAAAGTGATAGTTGTAATAATTCTGACTGCAGACAGTCGTTACGTGTACCACAATTACGGAAGATATGACGCCGAAGAAGAAAAGCATAAAAAGCCCCGAGCTTTTTCATTGTAGAGAGCATAACTACGAACAGTGTTGAAAAGAGAGCTTAAGAATGAAGAACCTCTTAAGCATTCACGACTTCCTATTTAATTCAATTCTCGAAGTGGCTGAGAAGCGATTTCCACAAATTCTTAAGAATCTACACAAAACGTTGAGAACCGGCTAACTGGAAGTTTTACTAGAGAATCCAAGGTGGAACCGCTGTTCAAAACTCTCTATTATATCCAAGTAAAACGCCTACTAAATCCTCGAGCGATTATGATGCACGCTTTGCCGGCGTAGAAGAAACTCTTTCTTCTTTTAGTTTTTACACCCATTTTTTACCTGAAACGATCTCTTTTACTTCAAACGTAACTACTCACTTATTCACTCCGCTTAAGCAAAAAATAATATATTTCTCTTGTATTTTTTCCAACAATAAAAAATGTTCTATTTTCTAAATGGTTGGAGATTGTTATTAAAAATGTTATAAAATATGATCAGAATTCAAAAAGAAAATTTTTTATTTAAAATGCCAGAGAATCAAGCTCGGCTGATTTCATTACGTCTGACTACATACGTGTTTCTACCACTGCGAGACCAAACAGCTGATGTTTGAAGTGGAATAATTTGTATCAAAGGTAGGAAATTAATAGAGACTTGTGAAGAGAGGAAATTATATGTACATTGAGGGAGAATATTTTGTTTTACGACAAGGAAGACATAATTAGAATCACATGAATGATTCATGGTATTATCCTCCAAGGATAAGGTGCATCACAGAGAGTTTCGTGTAATTGGCTTTCAAAGGAGAAACGGCCACGCATGGTGTCAAAACAGTGAAGCTGACGACGATTATGTATTCAAGGCAAGTATACCACAGTTGACTGCTATTCCCCATGACGGATTGTGATGCGTTTATCTTCTAGCTCGACGTCTCTCCAATTAACTGCCTAGTAAGGGAGCATCGTTTTCAAGATAACCAACACATTCCAGTGTATTAAATTGAACACGTTCATAATATACACCAGAGCAAAATTTTACCTGTTAATCAAAATATCTTTTGTTAAAAGCCACTTAATACCTCACTGACGATTGGTCTTTTTGTTTAATTGGCTGACTGATGGTAACGATTGTTCTCACGGTTGTAATGCTTCCTTCATGAGGAAACGGAATCGCAATTTCGTGGATTCCTGTCCGAATTAAAGGATTAAACGAGAAGGGGTGGGAATGAAAGGAAAGGCATACTTCTCTCTTGTAGGAAACATTCTCGAGACGTAAGCGTCCGTGCGAATTATCGAAAGCGCACGGCAGGCTTCGCGCTTGGTGGCAACAGAATCCAATTAGACAAATAGACAGACTACTAAACCCGTCAAGCAGACGAGCAGATGGATAGACAGGCTACCCGTTCTCTTGTTACAACTTCTGTTACCGAAAGATACGATCCTGCTAGATAATGAAGTAATCTGCTATATCAGACGAGTTACAGGAGAAGAAGCGCCAACATCAACGAACAATGCAATCTGTGCAAATTCACGCAAACAAATTTCAGACTGTTTGTCTAGCAACGATAATGCTGTCAAGCCAGACGAAATCTTCATCCACCTCTCGCCCTCACTCTCTAAATCTGAAGCAGTTAGAAGTGAGCCACTAAATCAAATCAGTAAGGATTCTCACTGACAATCAGTCAGATTTCACTGAGAATATCAGTGAAATCTCACTGATTGTCAGTGAAAATCGTTACTGATTTGATTTAGTGACCCATTTCTCACTGATTCAGATTTAGAGAGCAGCAATCTGAAATTTTGGATCTAAATTTTATAAAGTCTAGGTCGATAATATAAAGATTTTTTCAGTTTGCAGTACTTGGCGACGCGATTCAGTGCCTTGAACCTTGATAAGAATTTTTATATTGTAAAATTTTGCAGAAAAGTTTTGTCTTCCAGTTTATTTCAAGACTATTTCAGTCTCTTTTATAGGGGTTGAGTTTGGAGTCTGTTCATAAGGCGTATATCAAAGTGAACGTCAACACGCAGCATCCATGCGACTCCTATACGAAGTCCGTGATCTACACGTAGTGATATTGCAGCGCACATGCCGTGAATTCTCTCGGAGCCATTTCGTCTAATCGAGATAGCGCGGGTCTGCGCCTTATGCCTACATACTTGCGGGAGATGGCACATCCTCGGATAATGACGGCCATTAAAAGTACGCTTTTGGTATAAGCTGTTTTCAAGCGAATAGCCGCGCACGTTGGCGACTCAAGAGCAGGGGCATAGAGAGGAGATGAAAAGCGAAAGAGAAAATGAGAAAACGAAAAACAATGGTACGACGCGAATAATAACGAGAAGCACTAGAACTCTGCGTAAATAAAACAGCTCCAAGAAAAAAAAACATTAGAGAGAAACGGAAAATTGTGCAGAGGTAACGATCAGGAGCGAAGTTCCTCTAGAAACGAATCCCTTAACTTTTTCTAAGGAAGAATATTAAGAATGATGGGGAGAATTCAACTCGCTGACCCAAGGTGCTTCTGAAAGAATATTCCCTAACTCTTCAAGACCCTCGGGAAACTGCTTCCAAGTCCTCGAATCTTGAAAGTATTCTGATATTCAAACTCTTCAAACTTTGAATTTAATTATTATTTCTTTTGAAACTTTCACAAATAATAGTTGAGTTTTTTGTTTATATTGTAGCGGAAAACAAATTTTCGAATTTAAATAATTTTTTCCCTCTAGAAAGAAAGTAGTCATTATGTGATTCGTCATTAACGGGAAGCTTAAGAGTGTAACAAGATGGAACGCAAGGGTGAGTTTTGGTCGAGGCAAAGGGTAGAAAAGCGAAAGACTAATTGCAAAAGGATGGGTTAAATTCAGCTTGACAAGTCCCATAAATTTAAAGGTCTTTAAACTGCAGGTTGTAGGTTGCTCTCTAAAGAAGGAGAGCTACATCCTCGACCGGTCGTTCGTCACGACTCTCAGGAAACCGAAGAAATATCGGACCTTCCACCTAACCTTCTCCTACTATTCCGACTACGAATGCCACACAAATCACGTTCCTGTGCGGCTGCACGTTAGTCGCGTTCAGCTGCGAGCTATCACCGTAACTCTTGATTCGCTCAATGGACCGCGCATACAAGAGCCGTACGGAATCCCTCATTTAGAAAACATACCGGGAATCTCGCTTGAGTCAATTTATAATCTGTTACGTATTTCTTGGAAATTTCCAATTGATATCTTTGAAAGAAAAAACATTCGTTCAAACAAATTGGTGCAATAAAAGTGTACCATCCGCCATCGCCAAATTGTAAATCATTCACTGTTAAAAATATGTCTACGGTTTAAGATACATATAGCACAACTATTTTCATTTATTTTCTTGAAAAAAAATGGTTACCAAAAACTGCACCTACGAAGAACTCGTCATAATTTTCAAGACTAAATTTGAAAAAGGTATTAACAAATTTCAATTTTTTTGTTACTACTTTTAGCATTTTCACTCCGGCGGCCTAATGTAATTTCGCCAACTTGATAATTATTGAAAATGAACAGTAGTACGATTTTCTTGCGTGTCACGTACGGGCAATCGCCAGGGAGTCTCAATTCTCGATTAACCAGAAGCCAAACGTAACGGCCGTCTGATGTAGTGGAAGGTCCGATCCGGTCAACTGACTGGACTCTAGGTCTTTGGTGGCTGCCGCGACTGTGTCCAAGTTCGTGCCATGGACGTGACATGCAAATTGCTTTAATTTATATGGAGACCTCGAGACTATTGTTTGGCCCGGTTAGAGACTGGCAGTCAGATTGGAGGTGGTTTGAGGCCAGTGAACGTGCCTGAGCATTGGTTACTCTGCTTTGCACTTAGGCATTCCACGAACACCTGTACGAATGCCAGTGTGGATGTTGGTTGGTGTATCCCGTTGGGTGTGCAAGTGCGGTGCGTGGCTCCATCACACGTAGACGATTCACCTCCGTGCCCACGGCAACCACCATGACCGACGGTCCAGTTTCCAACCCTTCACTGTTTCACCAAGGCAAAGCGTGACGTACTAACCGCCCGTTATTCGCGCTTTGAATTTCAAGTTACGACCTTTCTACTATTCGTTAATAAAAGAAAAAGCGCGCGGAAGGACATTTACTTTTATAACTGTTGTCAATAACTGTCTCTGATTGCCACATCTAATTTAAAAAAGAAAATGGAATAGTCTGAAAATAGATTTACTCTCTTGCAAAGCAGCTTACAAATTGGTTCATCTGGTTTTAAATCAAGATATATTTGCAAGATGATTGAATTGAACTAATATCCTCCTTACCCTGGGGGAAACCATAGTTTCCTGGATTTAATAATTCATCCTCGGTAGCTAACTGGAAACCAATGTTCGTATCCATGTTGACTCATTTCCCACACCACGTGGTAGAACCATATATTAAACAGATCTATGTAGCCTGTCTCTCTCCTCCTTATCGTGTGTGGATTGACGTTGTTAGTGGATTCTAACTTGGAGACACATCGCTAGCAACCTGTTTGCACTCATTGTAACCCGTTAACGGTGGTTAATCCAAGTAGGCTGATGCCATCAAAATTTAATTATAACCCACATTAATAATCGCTCGTGCTGTCACTCAGCTTCTACAGCTTGGTTTTGATCGGATGATCGTTCAGGCCATTACGATGGCAATGCATGAGCGACGTCAACTCTGCTAGAGGCACCGGTGAGCTCGGTCAACCAATCCCAATCTCTCATCCTGGTTTACGTATATACGGGATAGGTGGTAAGAGGATCAGACTCGTATATAACCGATGAATTATGGGATTGGCTGGATTCGAAGTGCCATGAACATCAGCACAACCTCCAGCGTGAAACACATGAAAATTATGGATATATCGCTGGTACAACCCATCGCGATTAGTAATGCTGCTTTTCGAGCTCTCGCACCCAACTGCAATTGTATCCATTAAAACTAGTGATATAATATCTGATTTGAATCAAATTTTTACAATAAAATACGAAAGTAAATAATTTTATTCAAAAATTGATTCAAAAAACAAAAGAGTAGGCATAGCGTTCATCATTCTTTATAATAATATACAACGATCTCATAAACTGTATGGAATCTTGAATGGAGAATGGATATTACTACTGACCAGTAGAACAATGTACGATATGGTCAGGCCACTGCTGTGGCTTACCACATCATACACTAGAGAACAAGAATCAGGTGCCAGTCCAGGAGTGATTTCAGTTTTTTCGGAGCAGTTCAACGGAGTTGGATGGAAATTGATAATTTTACAATACATGCTAAGATTAATAAATCCGCCAAGTTTCAGGTAAAAATATTTATTTGTTTAAAAGTTACTCCATTTTAAAAATCAACTATATCGCCCAAACGTGTCATCGTATTAACCCTTCAGCTGCGGATTTTTTTTCTATCACGAATTTTCATCTCCTTACACGTGATTGAGATTCCCCTCGTTTGATGTGAAGAAGTCAGAGCCAATCATGTGACGAAACAATCAGTCTGAAACAGACGGTGAAAGCGCAAAAAGCGATAGCGCGAATTTTACACTGCATTTACAAGAGAGTAAGCACGTGGTACCATACGGTACCGCCAGCAGCTAATGGGTTAAGATCATTTCTAACAGTGTAATAAATATTTTTACCTTAAACTTGGGGGATTTATTAACCTTGCCATGGATTGGAAAATTACTAATTTTCATCCAATTAGGTTGATCTGCTCCGAAAAAACTGAAATCACTCCTGGACTGGTACTTAGTTGTAAATTTAAAACACTGCCAAAAGTCATGCTATTTTTTTTTCTTTTTAGAACAGATGCAATATAAGCTGAATTTTCCATATTCATTGTCTTGGTTAAAATCAGCGCTGTTTACTTGTCCAACACCCGCATTTGCATAGGCAGGTTCGCGAAAATTAACTCGGTCGCAATTCAGGTTTGACGTTCATCGACGCTGTCGTCTGATGACGATAACGTCGAGAGCCGACCCACTGGTGGACCGTTATCTACCATTATGCTCACCAAGACCGTTCAACTCGAACGATTTAACATGCATTAACTTGTAAACTCTACATGACACATCTCAATATTGCGGCGCAGTTTACGAGTCCTCCATCTCTCGACTCTCACTATTCTCGGGAACAGGTCCCTGGTCGTTCTAACACTTATCTACAAACTTGGCCATAAATTTTAATGAGCACCGAAAAACAATTCAGGAACATTCTCGTCTCTCGCAAGTAGCAACGACGACACGAGTTTCCGCCCTGAGAAGTTTTCAGATAAAGTTCTACTCGTAATACCATGAAAGTGCCCTGTTATGGAAGTTTTGCTATTAACACTTGCTGTTCAATTTATTTTGCAAAATTATTAGTTGACGTAAAGTGTACATCCAAAATCCTCTACTTTTAAATGTAGACCGAATAAATTTCAAATTAGTCAAATTCTGACACGTATGTTTTTACATTATCATCGAGAACCCGTGTGGAAATTTTAATGTGACTCTTATGGGGCCCTGTTTAATTTTTCCTGTTATTATTAGGCCCCCCATTCGGAAAATCAGGGAAACTACTAGGGACCACGCTAGTTTAGTTACGAAAAATTTTTAGGGAGCCTAAAATGGCATTCTAATGAGGTCCCAAACAAATGCCTACGTTAATGCCCGATTAATATGTATTTTCCATGGACCCCTTTGGTGACCCCTTCATAGGCCGAGTCAGTTTACCAGAAAAGTGGTAAACTGACAAATTAAGTATGCCACGTTAATCACAAAGTCAAACATATTTGGGCCACGTTAGGTCCTGTTGAGGGAATTTCTCTAATTTTTACTTGAGGAAAACTGTTGTGGCCCTTACTGGAACTCCATTATCAATAGGGACTATTGGAGAAATTTCCACATAGAAAAGTATTACTTTTATGTATGCAGTAAATTCAGAATATCAAGGCATTCCAGATAAATTTTTTTAACAATCAAAAACAATTGAAAATACATGAAAAAAATATTAATTTGTTTTTGGATAGAAGTGTTGCAGATCAAATTGAACCATTTTGAAACCTCCCGATTTACTATAAAAATTTACCCTCCCCTCCCCGGATTTTATTCGAATCTCCACGTTTTGAAAACCCCTTAACTCTAAAAAAGGTTTTTGCCACCTTATCTGTCTGTCTATTGTCCGTCCGCAGACACAATAACTTTCGAAAGAATTGACGGATCAAGTTAATCTTTGGCTTACTTTTTTAGTGTGAAAAAAGTAAGGTCAAACTTGTTAACCAGTCATATTTTATGAAAATTCAAAATGTTATAGCTTTTCCAAAATTTTTGAAAACCACATTTTGAAAACTGCATAACTTTTAGTTTCATTTCCTAATAGTACTCAAAGAGCTTTATAAATTATCTTAATAACAATTTTCATTTCGTCTAAAATTCAAAAAGAGCCTTTTCCGCAATTTGAAAAATTGTTTTTAAAAAAATATAGTAATTTTAATAATACTAATATACTAATAATACTAATAATACTAATAAATAATAATATTAAATTTAATAATTCTTAAAAATCTCTAGAAATTATCTTAATGATATTTTTCGTTCCGCCCAGAATTCAAACAGCATTTTCAAAATTGTTCAGTATGACTTTTTCAAAATTCCAAAAATTTTAATCTCGGTTCTTGGTAGTTCTCGAAAATTCTATGAATTATCTCCGTAATGTTTTTTGAGCATTTATAAGACTTCAAAAAATTAAAAATCGAGCTTTTGCGAGAAACTTAAAAATCTGCCCACCAGGTCGATACGTTCCCATTAAAAATTATTTCGAAGTACATATAAGGCACCCAGAAAGCCACGACTAAAAAATTATTTGCACTACATTTTTTTTCGTCAATTTTGATTTCTAAATCTAGAATTTTTAATTTGAAAAATATCAGAAAATTCTACTTCATTCAAAAAAATACATGAGATAACGGAGAAGACCTGAGGATTATTTTAAAATATAACTTTTTTTTTTGCAGAAAAAACAAATTATATACACAATTTTATTTCATCGATTTTTATGCCAAACTTATATAGAATTTTTAATTTTAAAAGAGCATCAAATTAATTCATAAGTTATATGATTCCTTTGCGTTTTAATGTTTCAAAATACGATTATTATTGAGCGCAAAGCGCGGGCGCCGTGATGAGAATGTATTCCTCAAAGTCGAAATAACTTTGAAAAAATTAAGTTCACAATCACATAATTATAAAGTTTACTTATTTGCACTAGTGGTATTAAATCGCGGGGAAACAATCTGACTTTGTGTGCAGCGCAACGATCGAAAACATTCGAGCAGATTGTTTCAGTATAAAAGTTGCAAAAACTATCAAGTATTGCAAAATACTTTAGGAAGTAAAATGTGTGGAATTATATTTTTTGAAGCGGTGCTGCCAAGTACTGACATTACCGTATACAAGAGTAATATTAGTAAAATAAAACGTAGGAACTCGTGCATTCTTTCTTTCACTGGGTACTTTTCACTGTAGTCTCTTATTATGGCGAAACTACCCTTTCAAGCACTTAACTTCCGGTCGCTTAATACCAAGAGCGAGTAGACGGTGCTGTCGAATAACATTAGACGAAGAAAAACGAGGAGACAACGCGGGAAGTCACTCTGCAGAATGTCTCTGCTGTTCTATTGTGCGTTGGATTATTAACCGTGAAGATATTAAACACGGACGATGTCTTTAAAAAATATTTTCAGCGGAAGCATTATGATTATGTCATCGTCATTTCACTCTCTTTAGCAAATAGCCACAAGGAATATGTGCAATGTAATACTTTCTACACTCTCAGAAAAAAGTTTGTTTGAATCAAACAAAAAAATTTGTTTGACATCATAGTATTGAAAGAAACAAATTTTTTGTTTCAATTAACACAACATTTATTTCATTTTAATAAATGAAAAATATCTACCATATTAATCGAAACAA
>JBAGKK010002264.1:0-12592 GCA_037177015.1 Euceroptres primus | reverse complement strand
TATATAGGTATTTTTGATGAAAATATCTTGTGAAGAAAGATCCTTTTATACTCCACTGAGAGACGAAACCAGATATTTCAAATGCCGGTCGACTGCTCTGACCACTAAGCTACAGAGGACACGAGAATTATTCTGATTTCATAGGATTTTGTGCGTTTCTGCACTTAATATTTATATAGTTTATATTCTAAATTATCATTTTAGTCATTTTAATCATTTGTTTAAAAATCTTATCTTAGTCTCAAAACTCAATCTCTGAATTTGATTAGTCAATTTTTTTTTTCAATCAGCGAGAAACTATCTCGTATACTTGGGTTTGCACCGCAACAATTGATCTCGGATAATCCTCATTATGCTAATCGTCTACCTAGCTTGGCCCGGAGACTACCTGAAAAAATGTTCATTTATTGTGATATTTGCGAACCTCACAATACCGGTGATGTTTTCATTCCACTCTTACGTATTATCGCTATTCACATACGAGATAACGTTTCTGCATCTACACATGTTACTCAATTTTCTTCGCCTAATTACAATCCTTTTTTACACACAGAATTTCATATTATTGAAATAGATATAAGAGATCATCCTAGACTTACGATACCACTCGAGTTTGGTACTCTAACGGTAACACTTTATGTTAAAAAATTGATTAGTGCGATTATATGACACCATAAAATGAATAGATTATTACAGTCTACAGATCGGCAAGGAAGCTCTGCGAGCGGAAGTTCATGTTTAATGATGTCGATGACAAACTTCTACTTAAACACGACATCAAAAATTTTTAAGGAATCTGGCGAAGATTTAAAAAGAAAGGCAAGATTGACCTTCTTAACAAGATTTAAAATCTTTTGAGTGGATCTGGTTATAATATTGCTGCGAAAAATTTGAGAGCTCAGTTGACGGGTGTTCGTGGAGTAACAAACGTCGCGTGTAGAAAATCCGTAAAGAGGAAAAAAAGTTAAGATGCATGGAGCCGGGCGTAAATTCAAGAACAGAAAGAAGAAGAGGAGGAAGAAAATTACGATAACGAAAAATTCTATTAGTGGTAAAAAACGAAAAAATAAGAAGAGGAAGAAGAAACTTAAAAATACAACTTTCAAAAATCGTCAATTTCTTGAAATTTTCGGAAATAAGTAATTTCTAGTATGTCTTTTCTACATTCCCACTCCTGTGAGTGTTTAAAGACTGTACTAGATCTTTTCTCGCTATCACCGACACAGACTTCTATTGAAAGCTGGCAATGTATCGATTACAAACCCGTCTCTTCACCGGCCAAGGACTCTTCGATAGAATTTGTCATTCTAGGTCACGGCGAGGAATAAATCGATCTCGCGCATACGCTGCTCAGCATTTGAGTCAAATTAGAGGCAACTCTAATTTTACTCTAATTTTACTCTAAACGTAAGAAACAACTCAGGTGGAAAGACTTCGGAAGACGTAAACAATCTCTTTCACTCAATATTCAATCATGTGAACGTGTACTTTATTACGGACCAGCAGCAAAAAAAAATCATCTGATATAGGCTCTGGGGCGGGGGGGGGGGTGAAGGATTTGATGACAGAGGATACAGGCTTCGACACCCGCAAAGCTTACTTTTCTGCAGCTTACTTTTCACCGATTTAAAGAGTCATCTTTATTGCGATGTTTTTAGTCAAAACAAGTTTCTTCTCAACGGCGTCCAGATGCGATTTCGTATCGTTCGTACAAAAGAGACATTCACCCACTTGGAACCGACACAAAGTTGCAGTTTACACATTGTAGAAGCGTCACTTCTCGTGTGGCGTTCAAAAATCAGCTCCAGTATTTTACTTGCGCACGCAAAAGTTCTTACTCAAGGAACAGCAAAGTACGCGAATACCAGAGTCGAGGTCAAGACGCTTACTTTAAACGGCCGCGTTTACGGGAAAACTCTAGACAATGTTATTCTCAGTCAGCTACCTAAAATAATAACTCGTTCAATTTTCAGAATTATAAGATTAATTTTTTATCCCTTTACGTTAATGGTACACAAATTCCTTTAAAACCTCTGCAGTCAAATTTTACTGAAAATAACTCTAATCACGAGGCAACGATATTGACCGATACAATTACAAAGAGGGATTTTGTCTATTTGCTTTTGATCATACGCCGGACCTCTCTACAAATTTCTATTCTCACTAGAACCTTGTGAGTTATGGAGATCTTCGAATCGAGGTATCATTATAAGAACCACTCGCGAAATTCCGTCAATTGCATCGTTTATGCTGAATTCGAAAACGTTTTGGAGACAGATGTGTCCAGACAGGTTAGTGTTGACTTTAGAGGACAAGATAACTCTCACTATTACGAACGAATTAATTATTAATTAATAAAAATATTAGTTGACATAGATCTTTCTTGGAGGCTATCCAAGCTGCCGAGTTCCAATTGCTTTGTACTCGTTTATTTTAACGAGTTCGTGTTCCCTCGTCCCGGATTGGAACACTTGTCACATCTAACGTTTGATCTATCTATAATTACTGGAAGGAAAGGGAGAATTTTTAAATGACAACTATAATATTAGGCCCAAGAATCCCAAATCAAAAGGAACATTTACTGGTCGAAGCAAATTGTGTAGTTTACAATTCTCATAAAAATTTTGCCGAATCGAGAAATCAAATAGCGCCTGTTAATTCTTTTTCTACAAAGAGTGGAATAACGGAACGATACTTTAGTTTTATTTTGTTTACCCTATGATGTAGAACCTTAAATTACCGCTCTGGAATTGGATGTAGAAAAAGAGAGTCATCCTTCCTGTCGGATTCAGTGTTGGCAAAAATTTTCAATTGGTTTCGTCACTCAACTTGAAAGTAACTCTAGTATTTGTCGCGAACGCGAAACACCCTTAAGACAGGCCCATTCAAACGGTCGGCTCAGCCTATGCGTGTAGAACTTGCCGGTTTTGGAACAATAATTTATAATTATTTTCAAACTAAGTAACGAGACGTTTCGTTACCCTACCGTTTGAATTCCGCTGGGATGCCACTGGAGGGAAATTTTGATTATTTTTACGTCCGCCTGCTTTCGCCACTTCAGAAACCGTAATAGGCGTTTTTACTGTTATCCTATACTCGGAAATCTACCATCGTCCGTTAAGAAAATTGAACTATTGCGACTTTGAATTTAATTTGACAATCGCGTTCCGTTCCTCGGACGGGCAAAAATTTTTTCAGAGATCTCTGAAAAGAAGTTTGGTAACTCTGTAACAAGTACTAAAAAACTGCGCTTTTAATTATGACCATCATGCCGCTCGTAGATGCATCGCTGGTGTATCGACAGAGGTTTTGGTAAGGTAAGGAAACGTGGAATTAGATTTAAGTGACAGAAGGTAGGAAGTAATAGATTTGCAGGGCATTGTCATGCTATGTCGCTGCGCAATTTTATAGCTGACAGCAAAATTGCATGATTCTTCGTGCAAGTTTAAAACAGCTCATCGAATTTTTCATCGAGTTGTTGACCTTGCATTTGTCAATAATTTCAAAATGAAAAATTAAATCAAAAACACCTTGTGAGTTTAAAGTCTGAGTTTAAAATCTGAGACTAGGAATATTCAGTCTTGAGTTGTTATTCATTGTTTAAATTATTATCCACCTTCAAACCAGAGAGCTCTTCCAAAAGAATCAACAAGCGCATGGCTTGTCATAGAGAATCAACTGTGAAGAGAGATGGTAAATGTTTTCAGTACCTGCTTGAAAATTTAAAATTTCTGAGCGAAGCTAAGATTAAAGAAGGAGTTTTCAGTGGTCTTAATATTAGAAGGCTTATGAAGGACGATAAGTTTGAGAAAAAACTGACAGACTTTGAAAAAACAGCATGGATGAGTTTAAAGGAAGTGACCAAAGGCTTCTTAGGAAATGAGAAAGAAAAAAATTACAAAGTTCATGTGATGAATATGTTAAATCACTTCAAGAATTTAGAATGCAACATGAGCCTTAAGCTTTTCTTTTTGCATTCTCACCTCGAAACCAATGTCCCAAAAGACGTTCCAATTCTTGAAGCTTCAAAGATAAGAGGAAAAGATTCTACAAATCAATTTGAATGTTACTAGATGCCATCACAGTCAATTCTTGCCTTAGTTGGCCGGATCTTTCGACTGTCTCGCTATAGTTGGCTGAATCATGCTTTATCTTACCTTAGTTGTTCGGATTACTAGACTGTCTTGTCTTAGTTGGCCAGATTACTAGATTGCCTTGTCTTAGTTGGCTGGAACACTAGACTGTCTTGCCTTATTTGGCTGAACTATGCGGCTGAGTATCTTGCCTTCGCTGGCCACATCATGCCTTATCTTGCCTTAGCTGTCCAGATCACTAGACTATCTTTCCTTGATTGGCTATACCATGCCTTATCTTGCCTCAGTTGGCCGAATCACCAGACTACCTTGCCTTGGTTGGCTGGATCATGCCTTATCTTGACTTAGTTGGCAGGATCACTAAACTGTTTACTCCAATATGCACATATTATTCTGCCCATAAAGGACCCGTCTCTAGGCTTAAATAAACTCCAATAAAAAATACTGTTAGTTGGCTATCTCATTGGCCTAATTTGCCTTATTTTTCTAAATCATGCTCTATCTCAACATACTATCCGCCATATTAGATCTGCCAATCAGAATTTCCAAATTATGACTTCAGAGTCGTTATCAGCGATCCAAAATCTCCTTAAAAGTGATTGATAGTAGAGTTATAACGAATTTTTTTCGAGCCGCCATAATGAAAATCTCAATACTAACTCCATATTCGTGATAAGCGACCCGGAAAACCCTTCGATAGGGAGTTCTAAAGAAATCGCCTGATGAAACTTTTGGTTCTAAGGTACCTCAGAAAATGCAATTTGTTGATATCTAAGGTCCTACAACTGCAAATATTTGACCATGTCAGAAATCATGTATGTGCATTTAACTAGACTTTTTTTATGAGGGATCCGAATCTGTTGGCCAATTTGACAAATATCATCGCATTTCAGTTATTTTCATCTGAAAATGTCGAAAAACGGCCTTTTCGCACATTCAGGTTAAAATACCTCAAAATCCTGACGCGCTAGACGAATTCAGCTGCCAGATTCGGATTCAGCGCAAGAAATTACATAAGAAAACACCTTCAAGTCTCAGTGAAGCAAAATCTTGTAGGCCTGTGATATTAATAGACAGAATTATCATTCAAAATTTTTTGAGTCTTTCAGACTTTGCAAACCGTCATCTTTGGAACACATTTACAAATTCTTTTTGAAACCACTTCTAAATCAAATTTAAGAACATGTGGATAATAGGATTGTCTCAGAGGGAGTTCTGAAAGCGATATCAATAGTTAGAATTATCCTTCAAAATTTTTTTGGGACTTTCAGACTATGAAAATCGTCATCTCTGACATACATCTACAAATTTTTTCTAAAACCAATCCTAGATCAAATTTATAAACTTTTGGAATACAGGGGTGTTTAAGGAAGATTTCTGGAAGCGATATCAAACGACTGAATTATCATTCAAAATTTTTTGGGATTTTCATACTTTGGAAATCGTCATCTCTGTCATTTGTGTACAAATTCTTTGTGAAACCATCCCTAGATCCAACCTAAAAACTTGTGGATAATAGGGGTGTCTCAGGAAGATTTGTGGAAGTGATATCAAGGGTCAGAAGTATCATTAAAAAATTTTCGGGACTTTCAGACTTTCAAAAAAGTAATCTCTGACATAAATCTACAAATTCTTCTTTAAATCATCCCTAGATCAAATTTGAAAACTTGTGGATCATTGGGATGTCTCAGGAAGATTTCTGGGAGCGAAATAAGTAGTTAAAATTATCATTGAAAATTTTTTGGGATTTCCATACTTTAAAAATCGTTATCTCTGACATTTATCTATAAACTCTTTTTGAAACCCATAGATGAAACTTGAAAACTTATGGATAATAGGAGTGCCTTAGGGAGATTTCTGGAAGCGATATCACCTGTAGAATTATTATTCAAAATTAGTTGGGACTTTGATACTTTTAAATCTGTAATCTTTGACATTCATCTACAAATTATCTTTAAAGCCCCCCCTAGATCAGATTTGAAAACTTGTTTATAATAGTAGTGTCGCTGGGAGATTTCCAAAAGCGATATTAACAGATAGAATTATCATTATAAATTTGGTATGACTTTCATACTTTGAAAATCGTCATCTCTGACATTTATCTACAAATTCTTCTTAAAACACACCTAGATCAAATTTGAAAACTTCTGGACAATAACGGTGCCTCAGGGAGGTTTCTAGAAGTAATATCAATAGTCAGAATTTTCATTCAAAATTTTGTGAATCTTTCACACATTGAAAACCGTCATCTCTGTCATACATTTACAAATTCCTTTTGAAACCACCCCGAAATCAAATTTAAGAATTTGTGGATAATAGCGTTGTCTCATGAAGATTTTTGGAAGCGATATGAACAGATTGAATTATCATTCAAAACTTTTTGGGACTTTCATACTTTGAAAATCATCATTTCCGACATTAGTGTACAAATTCTTTTCGAAACCACCCCTAGAGCAAATTCGAAAAATTGTAGATAATAGGGCTGCCTCAGTGAGAATTTTGGAAACAACATCACCGGTTAGCATTATCATTCAAAATTTTTTGGGTCTTTGATACTTTAAAAATCTTCATCTCTGACATTCACCTACAAATTCTTGTTGAAACCGCCTCGAGATTAAATTTGAAAACTGCCGGATGACAGACGTGCCTCAGAGAGGTGCCTGGAAGTATTGTCAATAGTCAGAATTATCATTCAAAACTTTTTGAGTCTTTAATTTGAAAACTTGTGGATAATAGGGTTGTCTCAGGGAGAGTTCTGGAAGCGATATCAACATTTAGAATTATTCTTCAAACTTTCTGGGACTTTCATACTTTAAAAATCGTAATCTCTGACATTTATATACAAACACTTTTTTAAACTGTTACATCACAATTATTTTAAATTTTATCTTACTCATTAATTTATAGTTGATAAGTCAGTTTACAGTCAGCTACATGTAAGCGCCAGGCAGTAGGCTACGATATATGCGTAGAGCCAATGATGTTGCTCAAATGGCCGATATAATAGAATACGTCTTCATACTTTATACACTTTTTACGAAGCGTGCGTACTGATTCCACTTTTTATTCGATCGCTCCCACTACTGATTAATTCAAACGTATATAAACCCCAGATTCCCCTAGTAGTCATCTTTAGTTCTCAATCATCATACTGTCAACGTTTGTGTGAATGGACCCTTCAGTACGCGAGTTTTCTTCGGTAAAATCTACGTTCTTTCCTTAAGTGGTGCAAGTTATAATCTACTAACAGTTAGAACACAGTTATTTACCTAAGTGGTGCAAATTATTAACGTGGACAGTCGGAAACAAAGTTCCTTCCTTAATTGGTGCAAGTCGTTCGGTAGTAACAGTTAGAACAGATTTACTTCCTCGACTGGTGCAAGTTGTTCGGATAATAACACTTATAACGGGAATAGGAAGGTAGGGTAAGTTATCATTATAAAACATTACTATTAAGCATTATTGTCTTTTGTCTGAAATACATACTTAATAAATATATTTTTACAAGGTAATTCATGTCTAGTTTCCAATTCATTGAGTTAACACGAATCCCATAGATTCGATGAGTGACAACAATCCCATTTAAATAATAAATTGTCAGGCCTTACCAACCTGACTTAAACAGCTAATTTCGCCTCTAAGTGATAGATTTTCTGTCACTCTTTTATCAAAGCCTTACCATAGCTCGGGGCGTGACAGTTGATTTGGTGGCAGCGGTGGGATTGTCACCTCTGTTAACACAAAATATCTAATTGATAAAATTTCCTTTTCTAAATTTCTAATTTTATTTCAGCCTAAATAAATCCTTGAAAATGTACTAGAGAGTATACGTCCTTTTAAGATTCATTGAACGGTCACCATTGATCTCGATCAATTGGGTAAGTACTATTCTAAGTACTTACAAGGCGTTGGTATACTTCATGGGCTCCGCAAGCTCTGTCACCATAAAATATTCATCGAATTACCATGAACTAACCTTACATGCACTCTTTGTAGAAAGATTGTGCAAGTGATGGGTTTAAAATAAAATTTAATAAAAGTTTATCTCCAATTATTGTGCTAGCTTGGTAATTAAAGATCAACCAGAAACAATAATTTTACTAATAAGGTTGGTGACTTTATTTACGATCCATGCTTATAAATTAATTTAATTCAAAAAAAAAAACTAGCTCGGTTAGTAGAAATTGATTACAACAAGATTTTTATTCCTTAAAATTCTACTTTAACCACAGTACCATACGTGCTGTAAAATTTTCAATTTTGAATAAAACAATAGAGTTTAATACCATTGCTCCTGAAATTTCGTCAGAGATCGTGCAAGTAATTGGGAAATCACTATTGACAGAATTAAACTCAACTATTCAAACATTTCCTTAAAAATAAATTTAATTAACAATTCATGTCATCCTATTTTTTCAAACATTGAAAATAACCAAAGTTTCTATCCATTGGTCCCTTTATTTTCATTCGATATTAAAGATACTATTGGTAGATTTCTTGTTGATCCTACTCTTCCTATCAATTTGATAAGAGAAGATGCCTTAGCTTCATACATTGAAATCAATCGTTCAGAGGTTTGTATCCTCTTTGGTAGCCACTTTGGTAACTACTGGAAAAGTAATAATTTCAATTGCTAACAAAAATATTGAGTTCAACACTATTTTAGATAATCCCTTTTATAATATAATTAAAGTAATTGGTTCACCGTTCTTAGAAATACGAGTTACCAAATTTAAATTTTAACTTCTTCACCCACACCGTCAATAAAATGCCGGATAATCAAGAAGATTTGCGAAGATTAGCTCAAGAACAAGCTGCTAGGCGGAATGCTTAAGAAGAAACCGAGGGGCAAAGGTTTAGAGAATCCCCCAAAGGTTTAGATTCTCTAAACCTTTGCGGGATCTATTAGCCGTACCCTTAATGATGCCATGGTGACATCTATGGCAGAATGTTTTGCATTACAACAAAGGATTCTGAATATTCCTTTCTTTGATGGTAAAAATATCCCAGTACGAGACTTCTTACAAGATATAATTAACAGAAAATCGAGTATACCTAAAAAATGCGAAGATCAGTATATTAAATCAGTCTTATCGAGATTAAAGGGTGCTGCAAGAGATAGCACTTACGGGAAAACTTTTAATGATATTGACAAACTGATGCAACACCCCTGAAAAGACTAGAGTAATGTTAGATCCGCTCAAAGATTGTGCATTGGAAGCCTTTATTAGAGGATTGCCTGATAGTATTTCAGGAATGGTAGAGGCAAGGAACCCAAAAATTTTAGAGGGAGCTTTGAAATATGCTCTAGAATTCGAATCCAGACACCAATATCGTTCTCCAGACTTTAATAATGTATATCAATTCTCACGATACCAACAGCAAGGCCAACATAATTCTCGAGATAGAAGTTCCAGCTCTCATATGCGCTTTATGACACCCGTCATTCCGCAGGAACAACATAGCCAACCACAGATTCCCTCAGGGATTTTGAAAAATCCTTATTCTCAAAGTCAAAATCCAATTAAAATCCCAGCAAATTTTCCTCCACAATATGCATATTACCCATTTATGCCTATTAATCCTTAGTTTTGCTTCTCACCATTGGGAATGTCAAGTAATTCTGTTAATAAAACTACCTGCTCGCTCTCAATCTCCTAACCCCTCGAATGACAAAGCTTTAAACTTCAGTTCCACTCGTCGCACAGACGCAACTACGTGTGCTGAAAAATAGAAGCGTCAAGCAAGCGTAAAGGTATTAATGAAACGTGAATCATCTTGCAAGCAAGAAATAACAGAATCCCTAGCAATAAACTGTGCTGCGCCTAATTTTAGAGATAGACACTTATAGACACGGGAGTTGACGTAAATTTAAAAAAATTAAGTATATTTTAGCCTGAACTATTAGTAGCTGAAGATGAAGCTACACAAATTGCAGAAATCACTTAAATAAAAATACTAACACTAGCCACTGTAAAAATTCTATTAGAGGACACACCAGTGATATTTCATGTTATACCCTCAGATTTCCCTATTAATTCCGATGGAATACTGCGACGAGATTATCTTCGTCAAGAAAAAGTATAAATATCGTTTTGGCATAATTCTATTTTAATACATTCGAATCCAACAAAACCAATATTTTTCGTGGATCACGAGTCCACGTTAGCACGCGAACATTTACAAGAAAACAAAATTAATGTGAAAGCTAAGTTCTTTCAGAAGAAATATTAAACAAAAGACTAAAAGAGGAATAATTACCACTAATTAAGACAATCGATGGGGTATTAATAGGAGGAGGTGTAGTTACAAAAAGGGACGGAAATTGTCATGTTCTTACAATTAATACATACGAAGATCTTGAATTTAATATATCCCCTCAAAAATTAATCCCATTTGAATATTATAAGTTATCCGGATAAGAATTCGAAACTGACTCACTGGAAGAAGAGTTAGCAGAACCTGAGGATAGAACTAAGGCCATCATTGAAAGTCTACGATTAGGGCACTTAAACAAAGAAGAAAAAGAACATGTTATAGAAACTGTTAAGGAATTTCCTGAAATTTTTCATCTAACTGGAGAAGCTCTTATACCCACACATTTAGTACATCATAGAATTCCCACCATGGACGAAGTTCCTATAAATATTCGAAAATATAGATTTTCATCTTCTCAAAAGGAAGAAATTAATAAAGTAATAGACGAAATGAAAACAAAAGGAGCCATCGGACCTTTCTCATCTCCTTATATCTCTCTGTTATTAATTATTTCTAAGAAAATACACGGAACCGGGAAAAAGAAGTGGAGGATAGTGATTGACTTTAGAGTGCTTAATGAAAAAACAATAGGGAATGCCTACTCTTTTCCGAACATTTCAGAAATCCTAGATTTCTTGTGAAGGGCTCAATATTTCTCCGTTTTCAATCTTGCCAGCGGCTTTTATCAAATTGAATTGGACGCCGATGACAGATCAAAAACTGCTTCTTCAACATAAAACAAACATTATGAATATATAAATGTCCGTGGGTTTGAAAACTTCTCCTGCAACGTTCCAAAGACTAATTAATCAAGTACTTATAGGTTTGCAAGGGGTTGAAATATTTGTATATCTAGATGATATTGTTATTTATGTCAAAGACCTTGAGAAACATAACAAGAAGATGGGAAGATTATTAAACAGATTAAAAGATGCAAATCTTTCGTTACAATCGAAGAAGTACGAGTTCCTATTTAAAGAAGTCGCCCATCTAAGTCAGATCATCAGTAACGAAGAAGTGAAGCCTGATTCTAAAAAAAGTTAAAGCGGTAGAACACTTTCGAACACCCAAGACTGCAAGAAATATAAAACAGTTCTTAGGACTAGCCATATAGTACAGGACATTTATTAAAGAATTCTCAGCACAAGCAAAACCTTTAACAAATCTTTTAAAGAAAAATTGGTCAAAGACCAATTTTGCAAGATCCTGATTTTGACAAACCATTCACACTTACAACAGATGCCTCTGACTATGCTATAGGTGCCGTGTTAAGTCAAGAAAAGAACCGAATATACCTGTAGCTTATTTATCACGAGTACTAAACCCTCCCAAAACAAACTATTTCACTACTAATAAGGAATGCTTAGCAGTGCTATATGTCGTTCATCATTCTCGACCATATTTATATGAACGGAAATTCACCCTTGTAAGTGATCATGAACAGCAAACGAGCAAACCTCGTCACAGAATCTGGACAAACTTAGTTTGTCGGAGTTGCTACTTTTATTGAGTTAGGAGTTGATTTCTTCAGACTTAAAACCTTGAAAGAGATTCATTTTTCAAAAATATGCTTTAATGTACAAAATTGTAAAATAATTCACAAGTCATTAATGAATAGAGATGTCAATGCCTGTTGATTATCTTGTTTATCTCAACTGTCTATTATCTTAAATGTCTATTTTCGTAACTGTCTATTATCTTAACTATCTGGTTCATTCCAGTTAACAAGATATGAAATATTAAGATATTACAATTTACATAAAGTAATCAACCAGAAAATAATAAATAACTTTAGTAATTCAGCAAATAATTCCAAAAACTGATTGCAATTTTAATTTACAACGATGGTATATTACAATTAGCTTTAAGAGTGTTTTATGCTATTGAATCACCGCAGTTTGAGTTGTCAGATGCAACAATTTACAATGTCATAAAGATAAATATAGCAATGCAGATGCTTTTTCTAGGAATCCCATTATTAAAACAAACCAAGCAAACTATTCACATGAAAAAACCAAACAAGACGAAGCCCAAATACTTATTCAAATTAGACAAACTAGTAAAACAGCGGGAGTCTCATCCACACAAACCAATAGGTCAAGTACATTGCCAAGAAGTCGATCCTCTGTGCCATCTACGGCAAGAGCCATGTCAAATAAAAAAGCTTTGGCGCGCTTTCCTCAACGTTGATTTCATTAGATTTCGCCTTTATACTTATATTGTATTATCGCCTTAAGTTA
>JBAGKK010002243.1:0-12594 GCA_037177015.1 Euceroptres primus | reverse complement strand
AAGAGTGCGCTGAAAACCGTATACGGCGGAAAGCATTGCGCTCTTATGGGACCTTCCACTCTCCCTTATACTCTTTGACAGTATCTACGTAAAATAGATTGATGTTGAACCACGAGTTATTTGAAATACTGAGTGCTCCGAATAACTAATAAAGTCATTATCTCTTTCCAAACGCAGTAGAAATTAGTTTTCAAATAAAAATTTCCAATTAAAATTATTCTACGCATATGTTTTAATAATAATCAAAATAATACTTGCGAAGCAGAGATCGTTCTCTGCAAATTTGTCAAAACAAAAATGAATGAATGAAAATATATTTTCTAATACAGTACTGAAAATTTAAAAAAAAATGTCATCCTTTAATTATAGGTTTCTTAGATACTTACGAAACAGAGAGCTTTCTGTATATTTAATGAAATTTAATGAAACTTTCTCTAGTCATTTTTTTTTCCTTCGCATAAACTTTAAACTTATTTTCCAAGAAATGACCTTTCTTGTAAATCTAAATTATTGTTCGGGGTAAAATAATCATAGCAGAATTCCATTTATTTCTTTATTAAATAATATGGTATCAAAATTAACATAAATGACATATTTTAAAGTCATTTTTGTCAAATACTTGCGAAACAGAGATCGCTCTATAACATTTATGAAAATCCGACTGCTCCGAATAAAATAAATGAAAACATATGCTTTTTCGCAACAAAATAATTACAACTAAAATTTCATTTATTTTTTCTGGAGCACTCGGAATGACAAAGTTTAAAATCGCTTTCACATATCAAACACTATTAAATAATATCGCATCAAACTTAATACAAATGTTATACTTTGGAGTTAGTTTTATCAAATGCTTGTAGGAATCTACCGTGGACTCTATTTCCTATGATTAGAATCAGTAAAAGGAATGTGTGTGTATGGATTTCTTATGAGCTTTACTGGTTTACTAACAATTTCTTCAGATTCCACTTTCCTTTTAGTTCCGTTTGTTTTTTCGGGAGTATCTTTTTTAGCTTCTACATTCAATTCCTCATCGCTAATCATGACAACTAATTCTTTTAAAATATCTTTTGCTTGGCAATCATTATCAATATCTAAAGCTGACATGAATGATGGGGAAATTGCAGGCTGTATTTTATCAGTAACAAAGTATTCACTGACTCCTTCAACCAATTCAATTTTATTACCCGGTGACATTGGAACATTGGAAGAACTGGTGTTAATTTTTACTTGGGGCATCTGTGGTTTACCTCGAGAGCAAGATGGCAAATTGTCTCGCGAGCGAGATGACGGTTCACCTTGCGAACGAGATTTTTATTGGTCTCAAAAAGATGTCATATGTTATTTCAATTCTGAAATCGGTGGTTTACCTCGAGAACGAGATGATGATGGCTTATCTTGTGAATGAGATCATGACCTATCTTGCGAATAAGATGATGGCTTATCTTGCGTAGTAAAGTTCGATCGGTCTCGAGTCTTCGACTGATCTCTAGAAGATGACATCTCGTGGAGGGTTATAGCTGGTTCTGTGCATACCAAATGCGACAGATGTATATTCACTGATGATGATGATGACGGTTCACTTGGTTGAGCAGAAGACTGCATTGGCGGTGTTACCTCAGTCGGCTCATACTTTACAGTCAGGGAAATCTGAAACATTTAAGTTTGTATGAGCACGTCAGAGCAAACGAAAGACACCTCAGAGTCAAAAACGAGAAGAGAGAAGAGAAGTCTTACGCAGAATGCCTGACGAGCAAGACATGGCAACGAGAATTATCTCATTTTTTTTCTCACGACTCTAAGGAGTCTTTCTTTTACTCTGATGTGCTTATATACTTATGTAAATGTGCATGTAAGTATATGGCGGCTGATAGCAAAAGCGGAGTAGAATAATCGTCAGAGCAGAAACCAGTTAAGAGAAACAAGAATAATGAAGATTGTGTCGTATAATATAATATAATATAATATAATATAATGATATAATAGTATGGTAGATTATATTCCAATCTATCATTGTATCACGACCTTATATTGTAATATACGTTACGATACTCGTCATTATTGGTTTTGCTATCAGCCCCTCATATAAGTATATGCTGTACATGTTTACGTTGTAACACAGAAGAAATAATAATGATTAATTTTATATTTACCTGAATCAATTTAATGTTATTCTTAAATGACATATGTATGCACGCGTAGTCGCGTTTGGAGCAGCAGAAGGTAGTTCCAGTAATGCTGTCTGATCTCTCATCCTATAGGGATACACAAAATGTTGAAGTGAATTTAAAAAAAAATTAAAATCCTTAATCGAAACATAGACGCACACAAACTCACTTACTGTAGATTTCACACTGATCTTCTGCCTTTCGCTGGCCATGATAATTACACACAACCAAAAACACTGCCCTTAAAAATTCAAAGCTAATGTGAGACTGAGCGGTTACGCCGCGCGCGCTCGTATTTACAGTGTCCTGCTAGGACACTTCTAGAACTAGAACCCATCATTCGCGACGGAATGTGCGCGATTCGGCGTGGATGACAGCTGAGCGGTCGTACTTGCACGTTCCTGATAAGATGCTTCTAAAACCAGAAGCATTGAGTAAAATCATCATTAGCAAAAATTGTGTGCGTCGCTTCTACCTTCCCGCGTGAATTCTACATGTCCAGCCCTTCTAGAAACTTCAATGCACAGAAAACGTGAGAAATCACAATAAAATTTCTAAAAGGTTCTATTAAACAAATAAGAATTTTAAAGGCAATAGTTCTACATCGACCGAAACTCCTAGATAAGCAAATTTTCTATAAGGTTCCGGAGCTTAGGAAACACCTGATCCCACGTGCGCCGCAGAAAATCTAGAAATTTCTAGAGACGCACAGAATTCAGGGGAACCCCGATCCCACGTGAGCCACCTACATAGAAAGCTTTTAGTGGACTAGGTCGGTAAAACAGGGACCCAACTTGTCGACTGGACCATGGACCCATTACATTTTCCTACCTTACCGACTGTCGGTATATTACCGGTAACTGTTTTACCAGGTGATTATCTCCAGAACCGGCTTAGATATACTACTTGTATACTATATACTTACTATTAGCATCACTTCCGACAACCCTTCTGATGTACCCCTATTATCCACAAGTTTTCAAGTTAGACCTAGGGGTGGTATCAAACAGAATTTTCACATAAATGTCAAATGTCTCATTTGAAATCTTGTGGATACTATTGTTGCCTCAGAAGGGGTGCCGGAAGTGATGCCAAGAGTCAGAAATACAATTAAAAATTTTTTTGAGCCTTTAATACATTGAAAACTGTCATTTTCTAATTAATCTAGAAATTCTTTTTGAAACCACCCCTAGGTCCGATTTGAAATCCTATAAATAATAGGGGTGGCTTAGGAACGTTTTCTAAAGTGATGTCAATATTCAAAAATGCAATTTAAAATTTTTTCCAGTCCTAGATACTTTGAAAATTGTCATTTTTTACATTTAGCGGGAAATTCTTTTTTTGAAAACACCGCTCGATCCAATTTGAAATCTTGTGTGTAATAGAGGTGGCTCAGAAAGGTTTTCTGAATTGATGTCAATATTCAGAGATGCAATTTAAAATGTTTTGCGGACCTAGATGCTTTGAAAGTTGTCATTTTTTAAAATTATTTGGAAATTCTTTTTGAAACCAGCCCTAGATCCAATTTGAAATCTTGCGGATAATAAAAAAGGGCTCAAGAAGGTTTCTTAAAGTAATGACTATATTCAAAAATCCAATTAAAAATTTTTTGCGGACCTAGATACTTTAAAAACTGTCATTTTTTACATTTATCTGTAAATTCCTTTTGAAACCACCCCTGGGTCCAATTTGAAATCCTATGGATAATAGGGGTGGCTCAGAAAGTAACCTGAAGTGCTGTCAATATTTAAAAATGCCACTTAAAATTTTTTGATTACTTTGATACTTTCAAAATTGTCATTTTTGACATTTATCTTGAAATTCTTTTTGAAACCACCTCTACATCCAATTTTAAATCCTGTGGATAAAAGAAAGTGGCTCAAAAAGGTTTCCTAAAGTGATGTTAATATTTAGGCATTTAATTAAAAATTTTTTAAGGAATTCGATACTTTGAAAATTGTCATCTTTGACATTTATCTGGAAATTCTTTTTAAACCCACCCCTAGATCTAATTTGAAATCCTGTGGAAAATAGAGGTGGCTCAGAAAGGTTTCCTAAAGTGATCTAAATATTCAGAAATGCAATTTAAAATTTTTTAGGGACTTTGATACTTTAGAAAATCTCTTTTTTGACATTTATCTGGCAATTCTATTTGTAGCCACCCCTAGGACCAATTTGAGATCCTGTAGGGGTGGATCAAGAAGGTTTTCTGAAGTGATGTCAATATTCAGAAATGCAATTTAAAATTTTTTGAGGACCTGGATACATTGAAAATTGTCAATTTTCACATTTATCTGGAAATTCTATTTGAAACCAACCCCAGGTCCAATTTCAAAAGTTGCAGATAATAGGGGTGGCTCGGGAAGGTTTTCTGAAGTGATGAAATGAATTCAGAAATGAAATTTAAAATTTTTTGGGTACTTTGATACTTTGAAAGTTGTCATTTTTGACGATTATCTGGAAATTCTTCTTAAAGCTACTCCTAGGTCTAATTTGAAAACTTGTAGATAATAGGTGTGCAACAGAAGGATTGTTAAAAGTAGTGCAAATGGTCAGAAATTCAACTAACAATTTTTTGGGGACATGGATACTTTAAATATTATCATTTTTGACATTTATCTGGAATTCTTTTTGAAACAACACCTAGTTCTAATTTTAACTCCAGTGGACTTTTGTTCCAAAAGTGATGTGAATATTCAGCAATGCAATTTAAAATTTTTACGGACCTAGATACTTTAAAAATTGTCATTTTTTACATTTATCGGAAAATTCTTTTTGAAACCACACCTAGGTATGATTTGAAATCCTGTGGATAATAGGGATAGCCCAGGAAGGATTTATCAAGTGATGTCAATATTGAGAAATGCAATTTAAAATTCTTGGGTACTTTGATACTATGAAAATGGTCATTTTTGACATTTATCTGGAAATTCTTTTCGAAACCATCCCTAGAACCAATTTTAAATCCTGTGGATAATAGAAACGGTTCAGGAAGATTTCCTAAAGTGATGTCAATATTCTGCAATGCAATTTAAAATTTTTGCGACCTACATACTTTGAAAATTGTCGTTCTTTACAATTATCTGGAAATTCCTTTTGTCCAATTTGGTCCAATTTGAAATTCTGTGGATAATAAGGGTGGCTCAGTAAGGTTTTCTGAAGTGATTTTATTATTCAGAAATGCAATTTAAAATTTTTTGCGAAATTAGAAACTTTGAAAATTGTCATTTTTTACATTTATGGGAAAATTATTTTTTTGAAACCACCTTAAGATCCAATTTGATATCCTGTGGATAATAGAGGTGGCTCAGAAAGGTTTTCTGAATTGATGAAGGGGCTCAAGAAGGGGCTCAAGAAGGTTTCCTAAAGTGATGAGAATATTCACAAATCCAATTTGAAGTTTTTTGCGAACCTAGATACTTTAAAAACTGTCATTTTTTACATTTATCTGTAAATTCCTTTTATAACCAACCCTGGGTCCATTTTGAAATCCTATGGATAATAGGGGTGGCTCAGAAAGTTACCTGAAGTGCTGTCAATATTCAGAAATGCCACTTAAAATTTTTCGATTACTTTGATACTTTCAAAATTATCATATTTGACATTTATCTTGAAATTCTTTTTGAAACCACCTCTACATCCAATTTTAAATCCTGTGGATAAAAGAAAGTCACTCAGAAAGGTTTCCTAAAGTGATGTTAATATTCAGACATTTAATTTAAAATTTTTTAAGGAACTCGATACTTTGAAAATTGTCTTCTTTGACATTTATCTGGAAATTCTTATTGAAACCACCCCTAGATCTTATTTGAAATCGTGTGGATAATAGGGGTGGCTCAGAAAGGTTTCCTAAAGTGATCTAAATATTCAGAAATGCAATTTAAAATTTTTTAGGGACTTTGATACTTTAGAAAATCTCTTTTTTGACATTTATCTGGCAATTCTTTTTGTAGCCACCCCTAGGTCCAATTTGAGATCCTGTAGGGGGGATCAAGAAGGTTTTCTGAAGTGATGTCAGAAATGCAATTTAAAATTTTTTGAGGACCTGGATACTTTGAAAATTGTCAATTTTCACATTTATCTGGAAATTCTATTTGAAACCAACCCCAGGTCTAATCTCAAAACTTGCAGATAATAGAGGTGGCTCGGGAAGGTTTTTTGAAGTGATGAAATGAATTCAGAAATGAAATTTAAAATTTTTTGGGTACTTTGACACTTTGAAAATTGTCATTTTTGACGATTATCTGGATTTTTTTTAAACGACCCCTCGGTCTAATTTGAAAAAATGTAGATAATAGGGGTGGCTCTGGAAGGTTTTTCGAAGTGATGTCAATATTAAGAAATGCAATTTAAAATTTTCTGGGGACCTGGATACTTTAAAAACTGTCATTTTTGACATTTATCTGGAAATTCTTTTCGAAACCATCCCTAGAACCAATTTTAAATCCTGTGGATAATAGAAACGGTTCAGGAAGCACACGCATGCTTAATTTTAGTGCAGATTACCACTCCTACACCATTTGTTTCCTGTTGTTAATTTCCTGTCTCTGAAAAATAGGTGATTATTCGAAATACGTTTACACATGTACCATTTGACGGTTATTACTAACCCCTCCATACTCATTATCCATCTATAAAACTCGTGTCAGGGTTCGCCGCGGACTAGTTGAGTTTTCATTCTCAAATAAGTCACCATTTCTCAAGCTAGTACACTCGTTTTCGTCGATTTATCTGAGGTTTTAACCCCGGTATCCATCTCTACATAAACCAGGAGTTTCACTGAAACTGACGAACAAAAGAAGTGAAGTGAGATGTGTGTGATCTGTAGTGATGCAAACGTGGAAAACTACAAAACCGCCTAATTGTACTGAATTTGCCCCCTTTTTTGGCCCCAGAGGAGGCATTCCTGGCCCCACGGGGGCATATAACTGGTATTTTAAAGCTTGAATGTCAGTTTTCATCGTAAGTGACATCTCCTAACCCAAAAGATGGCCGCTTTAACCAAACTAAAATAATGACTATTTTTGTTTCTTTCTGCGAAATTTCGAAACTTTGAGGCAAAAATTCTCACAGAAGATATCATCCGATTTGAAAACAATTTATATCTGTAATCTCCATGTAAGTGGACCACTTTTGCCGGGTGGAATAAGTGGAAAACGTTGATAGGTCAAAAGAATCGCCGAGTTGTATGATTGTTTTATGTCTGAAAATGTTAAAACACGGACTGAAGATATGATTTGACAGACTATAAATGTAAAATCCAATTATTTCAAAAGTAAGTTAAGAAGCAAACTACCAAAAGCGTTTGTTGATTTTTATTCTGATATTGTTTTTCTGGAACTGGAAAGCATTCTCTTAGAACATATTGTAACTGAAGATAAATTCACTCTTTCGCACGTGTAAAAAACTAAAGAAAGGTTGTCGTTTCGCTTTGTACAAATAAATGGTATACACATAAGAAACCTGTGCATTTATTATTATTATTATATGCAATCTACCACTTCTAATATTATAAATTATTACTTGATTATTTTCTTGAAAATAGTTCTAAATTAATTTTAAAATTATTATTTTTCATTACCTATCCCTACATCAGTTATTTCATACACTTAGAGATAATTATTTAAAGATAAAAAATATTCACCTCCCCTCCACTCGTTTTTGATCGACCAATCAGAAGATCCCCCATAAAATTGACCAATCAAACGCGTTCATTAACTTCGGCAAAGTTCGACTACACCTCCTGTATCCTCGGATCCTTCACATCCCCCCTCCATCAACACCCTTCTATTTATATCATCGACCAATCAGAGGATCTTCAACAAAATTGATCAATCAGAGGAACTCCTATAACCTTCTTCAATCCTCACTTCCTTCTGCTCCATTTTGACTACGTCCGCCAACCAATCAGATCATTCGGAAGATGATCGAAAGACAAATGTCCAGATCCAAACTTTCTTCGAACGTGTTTTATTGTGTTAAAAATATCTCTATGGGAAATTGCTTAATTTATACAAGTAAAAAACTCCGCTTTAAGATTTTTAAAATCAATCAGTTTATTCAATTGTAGAAGGAAGGCACGTCTTACTCCTGTGAGTGAATCAAAGCAACTAACATCTAAGGTCTAGACTTAGGTCATAAAAATGTCACACTAATTCCCTGTTTTTACACAGCCAGCCCTATACTCCAGATCATGGCATTTGTCGTTCAACACCAAAACCATAAAGCCAAAACACTATGAATGCTTAGAATATAAAAGAGGAGATTGTCTTTTGCTTTACATTCTCACGCACTCAAACATTCCTTCTAATACGCCAACAATCTCATTAAAGAGAAATTAATTTTGGTCATTCGTTTAATTTTTAAAAAATCAAAAAAACTTTATTTATTGAATCTTAAAACGTAAGAAGGTCCATGATATTTCGTCGATATTTCGACACCACATTGTGTCTTTTTTAAGTCTAAAATACAAAGAAAAAATATGTTATTTTTTTGTGTGTTAAATACATAAATACGCACGTGTTGAAGCAAAATTAAACACCACAATTGAAAAAAAAACAACTAAACTATAGTAACTGTAGTGTAGTGAAAACACAATGAAAATGTATAATAACAGTGTAGTAATAAAGTTTCAAAAAATAATAACAAAATTAAATCATAAATAAGGTTTGAAATAAATAGTAACAAAATTGAATCATAAATAAAATTAGAAATAACAGTTTTTAGTACTAATTATTATCAGGTACGAAAAATTATTATTTCTAATTTTTTTATGGTTCTATTTTGTTACTTTTTATTTCAAATTTTTTTTATGATTCAATTTTGTTATTATTTTTTAAATCCTTATTACTACACTGTTTTTTTTTCAATTGTGGTGATTAATTTTGCTTCAACACGTGTGCGTATGTATGTATTTAACATACACAAAAGTAACTTATATTTTATTTTCAATAAATAAAATTTTTTTGATTTTTTTTACTTAAAAGAATGACCAAAATAAATTTCTCTTCAATAAGATATTTTTAACACAATCAGATCATTCACTGTAGCTCTTCTCCCTCCATTTTTCTCGCCCATGAACCAATCAAATCATTCGCCATCACTCTACTGATAATATTTCATTGGGTACGAGGTCTACTGCGAATATTTTATTGGGTACAAGGTCTGTTTCTTATTATTTACTTTGTTTTATATAAAAAACACAAAAAGATCAGCAAACGTTTCAGCTCTCAAGTACGCTTTATTTATCAGGATTTGATTAAACGGTGTAAAAATTCTTGATTTTGTTACACGCACAAACACTGAACCACTGAGCCCCTTCACAAAGCAGAATTATTTTTTAATTTTTTATTTGTAGTGCTAATTCAACTATTTGATTTAGAAACTGTAACTTTTTTCACTTGACCATTAAGAAAACGTTGATAATATTTTATTGGCTATGGGGTCTATTTCTTAAGATCTACTTAGTTCTAAAATGAACTTTGTGGATCGGCAAACGTTTCGGACCAAGTAGGCGCCCTCTTCAGTTCCAAATAGTAATAATGGTCATGTAATTAAGAATCACTAATTAATAACCTAATAAAACCTAAAGAAAATTTGGTCACAAAATTTTTTGATCTTATAAATTTTTATTTTCAAACTCACACTTTAAATTATTATTATTTTTGAATCACAGCAAAAGGAACAGTTTTACCATGAGTAGAAGTTTTTTGATATCTGAATACAAATTAATTTATTATTCAATTTTTTACTTATATTTTCCTTTTTTTCTTAAATTTTCTCGAAAACGTTTGATCCAATCGAAAAATAATGTACATGAAAAAGATGTCTTTCATTGAACTCTACAACTTTTATTGTAAATATTCTGCAGTCAAGTAAATATTTTTTGAAAAAATTAAGAAACCCCTATTTTTCTTCTGCTCTAAAAATTAATTGATTTTGAAAATCAAAATTTTTGTATTTTCTTACCCCCCCCCTTCACTGGAATCACGGCGTAGTGATAAAAATTCAATCCCCTGTAGTTTTAAAAGGGGTAACAATAGGAGTCTACGTATTGGGAGTTGAACTACTGTCATAGAGCCCAACAAATTTCGAAAATTTGAAGGCTTTCGAAAGACATAACTTAAAAAGTTGGGGTAGTTGAGAAATAATGTCCCTTACACGAAAGCGAAAAAATGTTTTTTTTTACTTATTTTATAATTTTACGAAAAAAAAAAATATATATTTTAATAATTTTAATTTAAAATAAATTAAAATAAATACAACGATAAAGTACAACGATAAATTTTATTAAATTATATTTAATTTGTTTTAAATTGTAATTTAAAATAAATTAAAATAAATACAACAATAAAGTACAATAAATACAACAATAAAGTTGTGATGTATGATGAAACACACCCGCTACGCGTTAGCGTTTCCGCGTAGCGGGCCTCGGCTTTGACTCGCCAATTCGGTATATGCGATCAGTTGCAAATAATCGGTACACGATGTATCATCTTATTCCTAATCATTTAAGTTGAATAAACTAATATACATTTAATAAAAAATTGTCTTGTATTATAATAAGCAGCAAACCCGATACACTACAAAAGTAAAACGATAAATTTTAATAAAATGTATTTATTATTTATAAATAAATGAATTATATTGGAGATAGAGCAATATATCTGTAAAAATTACCAAATAGTACTCTGAATTATCGGGTTTTTAGACACATAAAATCAAAATTCCAACAGTTAGCATAGCAAGAGGGAAATCCAAAAACATTAAAGTGTAGTAATTTTGACAAACTGTGTAGATTGATTAACGGGATTCAGAATAGAGATCAGTGGATTCAGAACCTATCACTTAATTCTTTGCAATTCTTGCGGATTGGATGCTTCTCAATTCTTGATGATTCGTTTCGCTCAATTCTTCTTAATTCTTTTCCATAAATGTTTTTTACATTACCAAATTGCATTATCAAATGTGAGCATTACATACCTATGGAAGTTAAATATTGTATTCGAGTTAGTAGAACATACTAGAAACGCAAACATTTATTTACTTTATAGGAAGATCGATATCCCGTACTAGAAGATTATTCGATTTCAAAAAAATGTTCGCCTCGTGCTCATGCAAGGGGAATTTTCCGATGCGGATCCACGGTAATAGCAAAAATATTATGATAACCGAATCGGTCAATCTCGTCAAAGTGGAGCGGTCTATCGAATCATCGTTATCGGAAATGGGATTTGCTGGACACGTGAAAAACTCGGAAAGTCCATAGACGTAACTCAATCCTAACAGTATAGGCAAAACCTTGTCGTGTTCAAGCATGCCATATGTATGTCCGAAGTGTCTAATGCCAATTTTATTTGCTAGGATTGTCCAGCGGATTTGCTGATGAATTAGGCACTTCGTGTAAAATATGGGGACAAGTTCTTTTTATGTTCTGTGTTCTGTGTCCACCATCGATAAGAATATATATGAAAACATGGAGTAGTACTAAAAAAATAATCCGTTCCAACCTTCTTAAATTGCCCTTAAACTTGAAAAACCACCCCAATAATAAAAAAAAGTTTACTCAATAGTTTATAAGTTCATATCAAGTTTCCGTGAAATAAAATATACCCTGCTTTCCGAACCAGGGCCCTTAAAGTTACTTAAGGGACCTGGCCCGGAAAATGCATGGCAAAAATGACTATTTTAGTCGGCATTTTTAGACCAAAATAGAGGTTGAGATGATACCTTGTAGTTTTCCTAAAGGTGCTTAAATCCTTTGGCACATCAAATCCAAGGGAAAAGCCGGAAAACCCTTGATGGGAAAAGATGCTTGGCCGGCACATCTACATACTAACACTACCACACATCCACGTGTGGATTTTCCAGAGCACGCTCAAACACGTCACTTGCACTAAAAAACCGCACTCCCGAAGCTTCACAATAAAACTTCACGCCCGAAATTACTTACGAAAACCGATCGATCGCGATTATTTACTCAAAAACAGTAAAAACGGAACAGAAAACTGACATGAGAATCAGTTGACAGCAGAAAGAAAATTTTACCACCAGAGCCATCTGAAACGAACTGAGATGGCCATGGCAACACAAACCAGGGCCGTGTGTATCAAATATTTACAATGACAACATAATAACTTAGACAAAACCGAAAATTGTAATATGTTTAGAAAAAATTATTTATAATAATTACAACATTAAATCAATAGAATATTTGAATACACATATAATATGAAAAAATTAATTTATTTTAAAAATACGCGAAATAACAAATAATGATAATTATTTAATTATTCTAAAATTATTTAATAGCATAATTATAACAATTAATATAATTATTTAATTAATTAATTAATTAATAATATTATTATATTACATACTTATATAATTCAATAATATATATATATATATATATATATATATG
>JBAGKK010002232.1:0-12594 GCA_037177015.1 Euceroptres primus | reverse complement strand
CTAAGAAATTAGTAGCTGAGAATGGTATTTTAACTTCTCCTAATTTAAAAAAAGGCAAAACTTTAGATTCCGAGATTAAAAATTTGGTCAAAAAATTTTACCTGGATGATGAGAATAGTCGTATGATGCCTGGCGTGAAAGATTTCGTTTCCGTAAAAAAAGATGATGGCTCTCGTGAGCACGTTCAAAATAAGTTAATTCTATGCAATCTTTCTAAATTAGATGCAAATTTTAAGGCTTAGCATCCTACAGTTAAATTTTGCTTATCAAAATTCTGTCAGCTTAGACCCAGAAATTGCATACTCGCTGGAGCCAGTGGTACGCATAGACACAAACACAAACGTGTTTGTGTCTATCATGAAAACGTCAATCTAGTGCTAGATGCTGTAGATTTAAAAGAACCAACCTGCGAAAATTTTTCCCCCATTAAGACTTATCATGATGCTATGAACAGGATTATGTGTAGCGTTTCGACTTCAGAATGCTACTTGAATGAATACACAGCGTGTCCTGGTACAAGCGCACTTAAGGACTTTATAACATAAGTTCTCGCAGACCAGTGTATTGACAGAGTAGAATTCCATACTTGGCAACAAACTGACAGAAGTACGTTATGTACGGAAATAACAGACGCAGAAGATTTTGCTGAACAGATTTGCGAACGCTTGCTTAAGCCTAAATCTCACTCTTTTACAGCCAAACAACAGTTGTATTTTTTCAAAAACCTTAAGGACACACTGAAAGAAGGAGAATTTCTTATCCTTTGTTATTTCGCTGAAAACTATGCCTTTGTAGTCCAAAATGCAGCTCAGTCATTTCATTGGAACAATGATCAAGCTACCATTTTTACAGTGGTAATTTATTATAAAGAGGACAACATTCTAAAGTACCGCAGTCTTGCTATGTTATCAGACTGTTTGACTCATGACACAATTGCTGTGTACGAATTTCAAAAAATTATTACACTCTATTTAAAAGAGAATTTTCAACTCAAAAAAATGATTTATATAACAGATGGGGCCGCCCAGCACTTTAAAAATAAACATAACTTCATCAATTTGCTTCACCATGAAATAGATTTTGGTATTCCAGCCGAATGGCATTTCCATACAGCAGCGCACGGAAAAGGCCCTTGTAATGGTATTGGGGGAAATTTAAAAAGACTCGCAGCGCATGCTAGCCTACAAGCGTCATCTAAAGATCCGATTTTGACTGCTGATGCCTTGTATCAATCGGCAAAGAAAAATTTAGTTGAAACTTTAGTATTCTTTAGTCCCAAACAAAATCACGCCATCAGAGCTCAAGAACTTAACAGTAGATTCGCATCAGGAAACACAGTGCCTGGTACACAAAAATATCACTCTTTCGTTCCCTCTGCTGAATTAACTCTCATATTGAGAAAATATTCGTCATCATTAGAATGTGATGTTTTCCCGAAAAAAACTGTGAGGCAAAGAAGAAAGAGACTTGCACATACACTGTAATAAGCAAATTATTTGACTCAATTTTCGATGTGAGAGGCGAGGGGACTCACACTAAAAAATTACACCGAATTACAAATTAATTTTTATTTTTAATTTTATTGCTAATAATAATAATTCAAAAATAACAGTTTTAGGAACAAATTATACAAAGTACAATTAAATAAGTTCCCAATTGACGGTACGTCGTGATCGTGGCTCCTAGCTGCACTGCGACGCAGAAACCGCGCGCAAGAAGTGTTATATATCTCCACCAATTTCTTTGAACCCACTTTCGACCATGGCTCATTTTAAAGGGAAAAACTCAAGCTTTTTTTAAAACAAAATTTCGGAAAGAAAATTAACTGCCGAACATAGAGAAAGACTAAAAAATATGTTTAAAATTAAAAAATGAAGCTCAAATAATTTTTTTTATCTAATACCATTGCCTTTAGCGTAAAGCTGATGAAAAAAAAATTTCCAAGACCTCCATAAAAAAGTTAATTTGGATAACTTTTGTAGAAGTTATGGTTAATTGAGTAACAGCGTGCGCGGTAAAAGGTTGAAAATTCGAGCCCCTGTATACTGACAACCCGTCGTACTAGAGACGTTCTCTTGAGGGAATTAAAAGAGGTTCACTAGGACAATAATTTCGCGTACTTTCAAGGAAATCGAAGACAAAAAGTTTTTAGGCGGGCACACTTGACGAATTTTGCCCCATACTTGATCCATGTCTTATTTGACGGGTTTTAATTACTACTTCATGAATTGTGTGAACACTAAATCTCTTCGTCTAATATATTTGCCATTACTTAATCCTTCTCTTCTCTTTCCCTTTTTATGATTCGATAAGCAATCCCGGATAATAGAAACAAATACATTTGTATGTATTTGTTCCTATTTGTTTATCATTATGTCTATTAGTCTATGATAATAGATACAAACTCATTTGAATGTGTTTACATCCATTTGTTGCATCTTTTTATATTGTGTGTCTGACTAAATAAGTAATTATTACTTGTTTGGATTAATTTAGCACTTTACTCTGGTTGCCTATCTTCTGGCGTTATGGCAGAAATTCCAAAAATTTCGGGATGTAACAGAGTAAAAAGCGTGCGATGATATGTGTAGTGATCATCTGTGAAGTGATGTATAATTGTGAATTAATAAACATAAATTAGGTTAAATTAAATATAAGATAGCATGAGCAGAGACTTTTAAGCAGAAGAAAATTTGTTTTTCTTTTTTTAGGCGGGGGGGGGGATCACGGTTTACGCAAGTGATCCTAAATATTGAGATGTTGGGAGTAAGTTTTCCAATGTTTTTCTTAAACTAAGTTCATTTTAGACATTTCTTTTCATCCTCTGTTTTACTCAACGTTGAGTAAACATTTGCGATCACTTGTTTCAAAATTCCCACTTTTCTATTAAGGATTATGAAAATTTGCTTTAATCTACTGCAAGTGAAAACTTTCCCAAATGCTTCTATGTCTCAACTTTACGCAAGTTTTGCGGAATCTTTCCCCAATGAATTTTCTCCGTGTGTTGAAAAAGGTCAGAGTTGAGCTGTTTGTTTGATAATTGTTTAATTAATAAACAACTCTTGCTGCACAATAAAGGAATATAATAAAGTGCCACTGTGTAGTAATTTATAGTTCATTTAATAAAAAAATCGGAATATAGCTGTTAAAGAACGGATCTACATAATACTTGTGTATTTTTATGAAAAAATGTAACTTAGTATCTGAGCAGGAAATTAACATAGCAAAGGGCCATTAGCAATACATTTTTAGTCGATTATCCTGAAAGGACTAAATCTGTCTACTAAAAAATGGTCAAATTATTAATTTGTTTTTTAAAGTTTTCAACAGCAATTATAAATTGTTATCTAAAAGAAAGATATCACAACAGGGGGTTACTGGAAAGATATTTAAAATAGATTCTATTAAAAAAACGAAGACAATCTCCTTAAGCTTGTTACGACATAATGTAATGAAACTTTTTTTATTTAACAATGAAAATGGAAAAAAAGCATTTTTTTGCTATTTTGTTAAAATTATTAACAATTGTTAACTTATTAAGTATGTTGTTGTACTTATTAAGTATGTATTCGAATAAATCGGAGGATTTCCTGCAAAATGCCACCCAACAATAAAAGCATCTTTCTTTCATTTTAATTGTTAAATCGAAAAAGTTTATATAAAAAATGACGTTGAAATCTATTGAAAAGTTTGTGCTGAAAGTTAGTTTGTCCTTTTTGTCTGGCTGAAGAATGCAGCTCTTATACGCCAATTATATTCTTGTACTAATCAGCCTCTGTGACGGAGTGGTTAAAATTTTGAGAGTCAATCATTCGATTTGAGACTGCCAATACATTTCTCCATAGTCTGGCTCGAGCAGCCGTAGAGTGCGGACGTGTCTGGTTGGGGAGTTACATTTGACGTCTTTGGCCATCTTGTTTCAAGATATGAGCCATGGAAGAAGCTTGCCACCCGCGAAGTGAAACTAACCCCCTAATTTGAGGGTTGATTACGCAGAAAGTATATCAAGTAATAATGATTTATTTTGAGTTTTATTTTTTTTATAAATGTTAAAAAAATGGCCGTCAGTTTGAATTTTTTCACCCTCAAATTTATAATTAGCAACCCCCAGATACATGAATACACTATTTTCGTGGCTTTAGGACTGCATTTGTTCAAGTTATTCAACTTTAAAAAACGACGATCTTTGTTTAAACAAATAAATAACAATTAGCAATTTAAAAAATTTAAAAAACGCTCTTTGTTTAAATAAATAAATAACAATTAGCGGAGAGATCCTTTTTTTATCTTTTCATTACACATCTTTAGCAACACAATCTAAAAGGTTTCATTCAAATCGGTGGAACATCGCCGGGTTTCCAAGTTTAAACCTTAGTTGACTCCTCTAGTGCGCTTCTCCGCGAAGATGAAAGGGGTGGTAGAGGGGAGCCTCAATGCCCCCTTCTGAAAGGTTTTCGATTGTGAATGTGGTGAGCCCTTCTATGACTTCCGGTTTGGCAGTCAAGTGAAGAAGACGGAATAATTTAAAGATTGTTAAATTTCGAAATTTTCAGTGTAAAAGTCGTGTTATTCACCTTAAATCTGCTCACAAAGATGTGATAAATCATGTAGAATTTTCTATCAGTGTGTAACGGTTTCCTATCGCTAGGGATAAATTACGAAATATTAAATGCTTTATTTTAATTCAAAGCTTCTCAAGACATAATTATCGAAAGTTATTTTCATTTGGGCTTTTGAATTCTACCATAATTTATTTTTGAATCAAAAAGCTGTAGCTTCGATTGCGAATTGTTGGAATTTCGTCCAAAAATTATTTGCTCTTTAAGCCAATTTAATATTTCGTTTTCACGATATACAGAGGTCAATTATTAACTTTGTTCTCAGTCGTGTTTCGAAGTGAATTTGGCTTTAATAAGAGAATTGTAATTTTATTTTACTCGAATTCTACGATTTTCAATTTGCTTTTACTTTTATAATTATGATGCTCGTTCCATAGATCTCTTAGATTATTAGCATTCTATGTAATTTTTGATTGTAGGCAACACTGAGGTGAGAATTATTGTGCGTTCGGTTTTCATTTATTAAAAAAAAACTTACATTCTCTGAACGTTTCGACATAAAGAATAAATTCCCGGTTCCCGAGATGATCTCGTCTTGATATGGAAATTCTGGGAATATCGATTAGTCAATTCAAAATGATTCGGTCATGTTGCTAATCATTGTCGGGCCAAAAGTTTTAGATGTAAAAAGTGCACTGGAGAACACGATCACATGAATTGCACCTCTGAAAATCTACTTTGTGCAAACTGCAAAGGTAACCATCAAGCAGATTCTAAAGATTGTCCTGCGTTCATCCAACACAAATAAATACAAAAGCTAATGTCATTCAAAGGCCTATTCTACAACGACGCAAACAATGAGATCCTAAACACTAAGGTCGCCCCTCTACCCATTCCAACATATAATTTAACAAACTGGCCTGCCGTTATTCCCACTTTTGCTCAAACAAATTTGACTAACAACCTCCCATTTTATCAAAGGGAAAGTTTATCTGAAAACAACTTAATAGATAAGAGGTTAAATACGCCTATCAATTCCATTAACGCTATATCTACAAAAACTAATCTAAATCAAAACGGATCACCGCAAACTTCTTCCCAATCCCAGTCACTACAAAAAAGTCAAAGAAATTTAATTTAGAACCTCTCAAGATTCAATTGTTAACATAACCTCAATAGATGAAAAAGTAGCTAAAGAAGTCGCGATTAAGGCCTTTACTAATCTGGTGAATAAATTCGTTGAAGAAAAATCCACAAAATTAGTCTCGGATGTCATGAACTTTTTGCCGACATAAATCCGGAACCTTTGCAATTGCAAATCAACATATTAACGCTAACACTAAACCAGTGATCAATTAGCGGCCTTTCGGAGGACAATAACTTACCAGATGTTGATTTATGATTGATAATTTGTTTGCCCCCCCCCCCGTTTAACCTTATTAATAATTTAGTAAACATTTAAAAGGAATCAAACTCTCAAACAAATAACATCATACAACCCGGGAAATTAGTTATTGTACAATGGAATTGTAGAAGCTTATGGGACAAATACAGGGAAATTCAATTTATGCTAGCGCAAGTAGATATAATACTACTACAAGAAACCTGGTTAATCGACGAAGACGAAATAAAGTTTAACGGATTTAATAATATAAGAAAAGACCGTAATAACCTTTTCAGGGGTGGTTACCTACTACCTCCTACTAACACCTCAACCTCATAACCCTAACACAGAAATCATTGGCATTGAATTAAAATTAATGGTAACCAAAACTACAATATCTTGTCAATTTATAGGCCTCCTGATATTCAAGTATCAAGCCTAACTTGGAGAGCCTATCTATATAGACCTCAATCTTTAGGCACCGATTAGACAAAAAGGTTAACTGTTAATAACGTCAATAATGTTAACTAGTCAAAATTCTCAAACAAACTTACCAAACAACTTTTAAACAATACTCCCCCAAATAAATCACCGTTCGATGATTTTGATAATTTAATTAAATCTGTTCTCGACACCCTATTTTCAACTAGAGCAAGATGGACTGTCGGCAGACATGAATTTAACTCTTCACTCGCCCGTTAGTGGAATAAAGCCTGTTCATCAGCATTAAACTTAAGGAAGTCAAAATACCGCTTATGCAAAAAACACCCTTCCAATGAAAACGAAACAATATATCTAGAAGCAGTTAAAAATTCAAAACAAGTTTTCAGAAGGGAGAAAAAACTAAGTTTCCTACAATTTTGTGAATCAATTTCCCCATAAATGAATATTAGAAGCATCTGGCGTATTGCCAAAGCTTTTAGGAATTGAAGAAACCCCGACTTCTACACAATTAGTACAGATGACATAGATAACCCGATGCATGAATATATTGATAAACTTGCCACGTTAAGCAAAATTCCAGCTATACTTCCTGATATTCTAGTTAACAGTTTTAACCGAAATCCTAATAATGCCAACGGCCCCTTTACTCTAGCTGAATTGAGGTGAGCAATTGCCTCAATCAAGATTAGATCTGCTCCTGAGCCAGACTGCATTTCCAACGAAACTATCAGTAACCTACCGGAGAGAGCCATAAAAAACTTATTGACATTTTTTAATAATATTTATAGCTCTGGAAAGTTTCCACAAATTTCGTCTTACAAATCTGTCTACTAGTTACCAAAAGCAGGAAATAAGTGGCACAGACCTATAGCTCTAGCCTGTAATCTACTGAAAATCACGGAAAAATTAATTCTGTCCCGGCTAGAAAATTGAATCGAACTAGACCTTTAAATCCCCAATTGTCAATACGGTTTTAGAAGACGTAGGTCTTGTGCTGGAAAAATTAATATTTTTAAAATAGAACTAACATAAAGCTTGGTCAAAGGACGAATTCACGGGAGCCATATCCATACATATTAAAGGAGCCTACGAAAATGTCCACTCCAAAATTTTAATTGAAGACCTGATCGAAGAGGGAATTCATCATCAAACAATAATAGGAAACTTGATACATAAACGTACTCTCCACTTATACCTAGTTCAACATTATTTTGGAACTCGAAACACATAAATAGGTGTCCCTCAGAGCTCAGTTTTAGCTCCTATAATGTTTAATTTCTACCTAAGGAAAATACTAAACCACACTGGCCCTTATATCAAGATATCAATGCATACGGATGACATAGTAATGTATTATAATACTGAAGACATAGATAAACTTAAACTCACTCTAATAGAGGCACTTACTCTTTTAAAGAACTGGATAAAATCACGAAACCTATCAATATCCTTAGAGAAAACAAAGTTCGTTATTTTTTCAAGAAGAAAGTTTGACCCAAAGGAAAATTTTCTTGAACTAGACGACACCAAAATCAAATGTTCAAGTGACGCTCTGTTCCTGGGATTTAATTACGACAACAAATTAACCTGGAGAAAACACATAATTGCACTAAAACAAAAATTTTCTCTAGAACCAACATCATGAAATCGATTTCAGGAATGTGCATCTGCACAAATATCACCATAAAAATTTACAGAAGTCTAATTAGACCATGCATAGACTGGGGTTCATCATGTTATGTAGACGCAAGCAAAACGCTCGTGTCAACAATTGACTCACTTCAATATGCCGAATTAAAATTTAGTTTAGGTATATTACGATCATCGCCCAGCAACACGGTCCTTGGACTAGCCGAGGAACCACCACTAAAGTTAAGGCGAAATATGCTGATTCACAGATTTTTATATAAATCCCAAATTATAAACGAAAATCCTGTGTTTCATAAATTGACAAGCATGCACAGTTCAATTCAAGCCCAAAACGAAATTCCAAACTACAAGATTCTCTTTATATACCGAGAATGGGTAGTACATAAGGATACTTTAACAAATATTAACTCTTACCCTTACCACACAATTTTTAACCTTCCCACAGAAATCCTAACATTTGAGCCAAATAGCTAACTTAAGTTCTGTGTACAATTAAGAAAATCTCCCAAACCAGATCAAATGCTGGTCAATTTCATTTTAAACAAATTCAAGAACTTCAGTCCAGTCTTCACAGATGCATCAACATCAGAAAGCACAGAAAATCCTTTAGAATCCCAATGCGGTACAGCATTTGTCTCGCCCTCAGATAATTACTCACAGGATTTCCGGTTAAATGGACTAACATCGGTACACTATTCAGAATTGTTTGCAATTGAAAAAGCGATCAAATTCATAAAAATTACAAATAAAAAAAGCAATTATTTTCACTGACTCCCGGCGGGTGGTGTCGTCGATTGTGGCCCCGCTAAAAAACACCGAATATATATTACTGTTAAGAATAAAACAATCACTTTTCTTCTTCAATAAAGCTAACTTTGAAATAACCCTAATGTGGATTCCAAGTCATCGGGTATCGTTTACTATAAAAAAGCAGACTAAAAGGCCAAAACAGCAGCTAATAACAATAACTTTAACATAAGTAATCGTCTTTCATACGAGGACATCAATTTATATTTAAAAAGATTATTAGAGAAAGATTTCACATTATACCTTAACGACTTAGCTACAAGAATTGGAAAGATTTTCTATTTATATTTAAACTATCCCATCTACAAACAATGTTTTGCTAAATCCAAATTACCACGAATTAAAATTAAAATAATGAACAAAATCCGAACTGGCCATGTTAGAAGAAACGATTTTCTATTTTAAAAATATAGTCTAATAGATTCCTCCAAATGAATATGTGGTTATGAAAATAAAAATATTAACTACATATTTAGCTCTTGTCCGGAAACTGCCCTTATTTTTTAACATACGAGATCAGAACTCATTAAAAAACAAATATTTCCACCTTATAATATAACTCCTCTGGCTTTTTTGGATGATCAGGAGGTACTGAACATGATAGCTAATTTTTTCAAACATGATGGCTTTGATTTATAAAAATATTTCCCTTAAATTACATCCTAGAACTCCACTCTCATCTCCTATTTCAAATTCTCAGCCAATCCTTGAAAACCCACCGTAACTACATACCATACTGACACCTATACTCAACTTGTGATAATGGCACTTGGCGTCAAGTGCGAATAATGCCAGAAAGGATTAAGAACAAGAAGAGGAGCCCTCCTGCTCGAAGGGCATAATGTATAAAGACCAATTTGGCCATGTGATCAAAGTATGCAAGTGTGGCAAAACATTTTGTTATAAAAAATATTCAGTGACTCGGAGGCATCAGATTCAACCTCGTCACATTCTACGACGAGGAGAAAAACGCGAAAGCGAATTTACACAGTAATCCAAAGTGAATTTACACACTGGAAACGCATAAAGTGTAAGTGTAACGAATATGTAAACGAACAAATGTTCAGAATTTCAAGTGTACCTCAGGGGAAAGTTATCTCCAAACCGGAACAAATTAGAAAAAGGAACATGATCCTATCAGACTCTGAATCGGACGATTCTATAGTAAGTTTTAAGAAACAAAAAGCAAGAAGCACCGGTAAGATGGCCAAAAAAGTGCGAGTCTTTCCGCTTAACAACAGGTTCGAGAAAATTCATGAAACAGATGCGCCAGGCGGCACCAGTGGTGATGCGCTGAACCTACTTTTGTTATTGACCGACAATAATGAGTCGGATATAGGTAACTGACGAAAAACAACCAGGTGAACAGGAGGTAATTGTTGGTAGTAAGAAATACACGCCCCCTATCATTAACATCATAAATGAACAACTCCTTCAGTCAGGTGAGGGAATCAAGAAATTTACCAACCTAGCAGTAGCAACTAAGGCCACGATTAGATTCGACAAAATAGCCGGCAGAGCATACCTGAAGGCAGACAACATTGAAAACCACAAAAAGGTAATAATTGTGTTGAATAACAGTTAAGTAGAATACTTAACGCATGGCATAAAAGAGATAAATAAAAATAGTAAAAATTTTTTTTTTAAGTACTTCTATTCAAAGGGTCTTGAAGAAGAAGACATCAAAACAGATATAGAGTCCAGGTATGGCTTCAGCCCAATCAGGACAATTTAGTTCGAAAACAAGTATTCACAGATTCTCGATTATCGATAAACAGATTCTCACCCCGGAAAATCAAAGGGATCAAGGATATCCTATGTCAAGAAATTAAAATCACTAATTATAAAACTAAGAGTACAACAGTGACACAGAGCAAAACATTTTACAGTTTTAGCCACATCAAAGCTCACTGTGGAAGAGTACAGGTCTCACCGACAACACAAGAAACAAACAACAAGGGCGTTAGCGTTTAGGTTTGCATCAATTGTTCACCGGCAGGACACGAAGCAAGCAAAGAAACATGCCCATTCTTCCAGAAAGAAATACAAAGAGCCCAGCAGAGATGGAAAAATTTCAACAGGAACAATTTTGGCAAAGGAGTCAAAACTACCCAAATTAGAGATCGAGTGACAACAACATCCTCACAAAGAAAAGAAGCAAATGCTGAGACCACCAAACCTTTGGTGGTCTTAGCCAACAAGCCAAAGTAAAAAAGGTGTTTCCTATGCACAAATGGCAATAACTTTCGACAAATTAAAAATCTTGAGAGCCAACAGCAACAAAACACATAATAACAACAAAACATCCAATGGGGTGCCCGATAGACTAAACGATGCTTTAGAGGAAGTAACAATTGAAATCGACCACAGCTCGGTAAGTAATTACCAGCAACTTTCTAAAATATATACTGGTCTATACAAGGCTAAAAAAAATCATCTAGAGGAGCTGCATGCAATACACAACATATTAAGAGAAATCTCCAATGGCAGGCCTTAAGATGCTACACTTGAATATTAATGGCACACATAGAAGGAAGTCTGAACTCTTACAACTGATTCCGAAAAATAAACAGGACATAATCATACCTAATGAAATCAAGTCCATAGCCAAAAATAATATACAAGGATTCTCGAAACTGTTCAACAAACTGGACAAATACCTAAGAACGACTTTGTTTATTGCCAATCACGTTAAATGGAACGGCAAGATCTTAAGCAGTTTCAATGGAATAAATATCAGTAATCATATAAAAATAATTGGAATTAAACTAATCACTAAAGGTAATAAAAAACTTGATTTATACGCAATCTACGTTCCAACAAGAGGCAGAAACAAGAAAGCTGCGAAGATCTTGGAATACCTAACATCAAAATGAAACACAATTAATACACTGGTCAACAAAATGTGACATATGTGCTCATAGAATGAGATATGTCATTTTCAGAGTAGTTTTTTGTGCTGAATCCTAATCTGGCCTCCATTTCTCTGCAGTACGTCAGGTTTTCGAGATTTTTTGGATCAAAATTTTTTTTTAAATTACAAATCAGGAGATAGAATGTTGTAAAAAATTTTTTCAATGAAAATCAATATATGATTTCGATTTATTTTTTAATGCTAAATCCAACGGCGGACTTGTTTCTGTGATATCTTATACGGCTACTAAGATAATCTAAAAAAACTGATGAAAAACACGAAAAAAAGTGGTGTTAGAAAAAACTGCATATCTAGCTGAAAATTTTTTTTTCCTACTGTTCCAGGTGTCATTTTCTTCGTTTTTTAAGCTAAAAAAATTTTAAAAAAGATTAGGGTTCAACCTATCACCGTTCAAAGAATACATGGCAGAGAAGTTGTCTCTTTCTACGGAGTTTCTAATTTGACGGCTTACACGTACTTGAAGCGAATCATTGTACTGTATCCAGTATTTTATTGTACCACAATCTTCAATATCTGCAAGTTTCACATTATTCGCGAAGTTTGTCATTTTCTTAGTGTTAACAGGATTCAATTCTTTGGATTGTTGAGCAGGTTTTAATCACGCACGTGTCACACGGGCACTGTACACGTGAAACAAAGGATCGGTTTCGGAAAGTTTACATAACGCATGCGCTACTCCCCTCTACTAAAGCGCATGCGCAACCCCCCTCTATTATGTCACATGCAACAGCTCTGAACTCTCCTGCGTATCGTGCTCCGTGATGTTTTCATTTCATGCTAGACCTCTGCGGAGTCACATGTATGCTACCTATACT
>JBAGKK010002221.1:0-12595 GCA_037177015.1 Euceroptres primus | reverse complement strand
CCCTCCCCAAATTTTACACAAATCTAATACCTTCTCATATGATGATGAGAATGTAAAAATGATCGAGACTTCGTCCTATAACTCTGATCCAGAGTTCGTCTTATTCTGTGGAGTAGAACCCGCCCTGCCTATCTACTGACATGGTTAACTTTGGACTATATTTTCTCATAACTGGAAGGAGATTTCGAGTTAAACTTTTTTTGTATTGATTCAGCAATACTTCATCTTGGGAGCAAATTTTTTTTCTTTTTAATTGCGAATTAGCTTTTACACTACGTTTTTTCGCTCTTCTGTAAAATTGTCATTTTGTCCCTTACCTTGTTTTGCATTGCCACGCTTCAAATAATATTTCTCCGTCATAAAACAAGAAAATGCTCTTCAAAGAAGCACTATTAAATACAAAAATGAAGGGAAAACATCGGAGATCAAATTCGCATATTTTAGGTAATTGATTTTTCATTAATTTAACATAAAAAGTGGAAGTTAAAATAATTCTCTTCAACTTTCAATTCGTTTTAAAATCAAGAAATGTTTTGTGGTTGCCAATTGGCGTCTCTATCAGTTTACTCTATTACATTCAAAATCTATATCGCGCGCACGTAATTCCTGTATAAATATTTTAAATTATTGTTAACACTTACCAGTTCTTCTTGTAAGGCCTTTTTTGGCTCAAGCTTTTTGCACCTGTACGTAGCTTTTTTGTACTTTTAGTACCAAGTCTGTTTCTTTTATCCATAATTAGAAACAGAATTCAATAAATTCAGTGGATTGAAAAATATTTCCCTGCTTCAGAAATTATGAATTTATCGATAACACAATGGTAAACTGAATATCTAAACCTCACAATCGTAATCAATTCTCGCCGCCATTTTGTAACTGACACAATAAAACGAGAGGCGGCGCGTCGAGCATTTTGGCCAATCTTTATTCGTTGGTTGGCTATCAGATTACTCCTATACTATACTTCTATATACTATAATCTCGTCGCCGCAGGTGGCTAAGGTGTCTAGCAAAGAAAAATTTGGAGAACTTGTTACGCATACAGAATGGAAAGTAAGTTTACATGCTCATCCACTATCTTCTTTTTTATGAAAACATGTAATTCAAAGGAATCATCAACATTAGTTTTGTTACTCAAAAGTACGCCTCGGAGGTTAGGTTTTCCAATGACACCTCATGCTATGCAGTCAAAAGAAACAAAAAAGAGTTGAAATCATAAATGAAATAAGTAAATAAACAAAAATAAAAAATTTAGTTGCAATATAATGCCTAAAAGCTGCAGTACAAGAAATTAAATAGGGGAGAGTGGGCCACAGGGAGTCGGATTTCTTCAACCTTCAATTACACGAATAATCTTTTGTGTAATTAAAATAAAGAACAGAGTATTATTTGCTAATAAATTCAAAGAAATAGTGAGATAAATTGATAAGTATTGTTTGTCAAGCACATCGAGGAAAAATAATAATTTTTATTTCATAAAATGCATGTCGTTTGCTACGAAATGGTGCACAGGGAGTTACCGAATTTTATATTTAGCAAAAAGAGCGTTATAAAATAACTGACGTTATTTGGTATTTTTATATATACTCTACAAGCTCTAAAATATATTCTTCAGTTGATTTGCTTAATTTCTAAACTATTAATTCTTGATATCGTGATTTTTTGATGAACTGTTTAATTAAAACTTGATTGAAATACGTAAAAACCCTAAATATATAGACCACTGATGACGAAGCTGCTTATCACTGAATAATGATTGAAAAATTCTCAATGATTCTCTGTGCACCATAAACATCTTTGGACCACTTTCCCCTATACACAATAAATAGCAAAAATTAAGTAAGTGAAACATAAAATAAATAATATGATGCAAATAAGAAATAAAATGAATAAACCCAGTGAAACACATATATCACTCATTTTAATCGTTGATCTGGTCGCTTTATGGCGGTCTGCAATAGTTTTATCTTTCAATTATTAATAAGCATAATTTTTTTAGTCAACGCACATTCAAAAACTACTGAAGGGGAAGACGAAGAGGAATAGAAGCAGTTGGTAGAGGAGGAATACCAAAAGGAAGAGGAAATGCTGCAGGAGGTAGATGTGGAGGGACAGGTATCCAGAAACCGAGCGAAAAGACAGCAGAAGATGAAGATATTTTTCAAACACCGAAATCATCAATTGCACAGGTAAAACACATTTAAAGTAGAAACAAAATACAGAAAATAGTTGACTACATTTTAGCTCTTTCAAAATGTCTATAATTAAAAATTTCAGACGCGAGTACGGTATTCGCGAAGTAAAAGTGGTGGCAACTTAAAAATTGCAAGAGCAGCAGCTTTCTCTGAGATTCATCAACGAGTGAGTGCCTCACTATAACCGCATTAGCGAATGCCCGAAAACGAGGTTTAAATATTTTTTATTCTTAAATATCTGAAATGCCTAAAAGTAATGTGGATAATTAAATATAAATTTATTATTTCAGAGAATCATCAATCAACGTATGCGTAATATCGTCGGGTTAGAGCAACAAGGTGCCAGTTCAGCGAGTGCGGCAAAAAGATGCCTGTTCAGCGAGAGAGTCGAAAGGTGCCACTTCGTGGAGAGAAGCAAGAAGGTGACTTTTCAGGAAGGAAGGCAAAAATGTGCCACTTCAGAAATTCAGGTAATAGAAGAGGTATATTTTTATGTACTTCTAATTTATTAAATCATTATAAAATTAATAGTACCAGAAAGTAGAAATTTTATACTTTCTAGTTACATGAATTTTATAATGATTTAATAAATTAAAAGTATATAAAAACATATTTAAAGAAACCTATATTATCTGATTTACTGAAGAGGAACCTTTTCGCTTCTCTTCCTGAAAAGAGGCGCAATTTTCGTCCCTCTCGCTGAACAGGCACCTTTTTTCAGCTCTAGCTGAACTGGCACCTCGTCGCTCTGATCCGAAGATATATAGTACTCTAAGCTCTAAACTAAACTCCTAAGGATGTATGAATTCATACACACATTTAAAGACATGACTTTTTTGCACTTTCATTGCAGAACCCATCGACAGATCCTAAGTGTCGGAAGCAGGAGAGTGCTCAGAAAACGATGCAGAAGTAGATGGCCAAGGAGGAAATGAAGACGGTGAAACCTCATAGGAAATACAAATTCTTGCCTCTGGTGATGGAGGAGAAAGAAAAGAGGAACGTGAGGGCAGACGTGGACAGGGCTAGCGGGGAAAGGTTCGCGTTGGCGAGATCGGCGAGTTCAACGACGAGGGTCGAGAATGTCGAGAGGATACAGAGGGTACCAAAGAGGTGGAGGAGGTGGTTAACGCGGTCACAAAGGCCTATCAGGATACAAACCTAACGGTTGATGAGGGACGAAGCCAAGAAACCACGATTCCGATCTTGGATTTGTCGTCAATTCTAAGGGAAATGTTTAAATCACCAAGCACAAACACTAAAAAAAGGAACATGTTTAAATAAAAAATTTGAAAAAAAGCATAATATTAGTTATTCATTCTAAAACATCTAAATGCACTGAATAGATTTCAAATGAAATAGTTGAACAATTAGTATCAATTAGATTAACGGATAAGGAAAAATAATTAAATAAATGTCAATCGTAAATGTCATCAAACTTGAAAACCTGTGGATAATATGATTGCTTAAGGCTTTCCTGGAAGCAATATCAACAGTTAGAATTATAATTCAAAATTTTTTGGGGACTTTGATACTTAGAAAATCGTTACTTCTGATATAAAATCGTTACTTCAAAATTTTTGACATTTATCTGGCAATTCTTTTTAAAACCACCCCTACATCTAACTTGAAAACTTGAGGATAATAGGGGTGCCTCAGGAGGGTTGTCAAATGTGATCCCAATAGTCAGAAGTGCAATTAAGAATTTTTTGGGGACTTTGATACTTTAAAAATTGTCATTTTTGTTATTTATCTGGAAACTCTTTTTGAAACCACCCCCAGGTCTAACTTGAAAACTTGTGAATAATAGGGGTGGCTAAGGAGGTTTGTCGGATGTGACCCCAATAGTCAAAATAGCAGATAAAAATTTTTTGGGGAATTTGACACTTTGAAAATTGTCATTTTTGTCATTTATCTGGCAATTCTTTTTAAAAACACCCCTAGATATAACTTGAAAACTTGAGGATAATAGGGGTGCCTCAGGAGGGTTGTCGAATGTGATCCCAATAGTCAGAAGTGCAATTAAGAATTTTTTGGGGACTTTGATACTTTGAAAATTGTCATCTTTAACGTTTATCTGGAAACTCTTTTTGAAACCACCCCCAGGTCTTATTTGAAAACCTGTGAATGAGAGGGGTGGCTTAGGAGAGTTGTCAGATGTGATCCCAATAGTCAGAAATGCAATTAAAATTTTTTTGGGGACTTTGATACTTTGAAAATTGTCATTTTTGACATTTATCTGGAAACTCTTTTTGAAACTACCCTCAGGTCTAATTTGAAAACTTGTGAATAATGGGTGCCTCAGGAGGGTTGCCGGATGTGTTCCGAATAGTCAGAAATGCAGATAGAAATTTTTTGTGGACTTTGATACTTTAAAAATGGTCATTTTTGACATTTATCTGGAAACTCTTTTTGAAAACACCCCTAGGTCTAATTTTAAAAATTGAGGATAATAGGGGTACCTCTGTAGGGTTGCCGGATGTGATCCGAATAGTCAGAAATGAAATTTAAAATTTTTTGGGTAAGTGGACTTCAATTCAGAATATGTTTCTTCCGCATTATAGTACATATTATAGAACAAACTATGACATTCAGCAAACATTTATCAATTTACTTTCACACTATGAACATAGATTGCATTAAAAGACATTTTGCTTCATGGAACGTTCTTTTGAGGGATGCTTCAACACTTTAGCAGAAAAACGTCTTCTTCTGGACTTTCATGATGGTTGGGATAATATAATTACCAATATAATTATATACATATGTTGCAGGCATTTATAAGAATCCAGCATTAAGCGAAATGCCGGAAAATAGACGAATCTATCTGCCTTATCTTTTTTTTGACTATTTGCCTGAATTAAATCAGGTATTTAGCCGACTGCCAACTAACTAATAGACCTCAGTGTATTATGATGTAAAGTTTTGCAGTGAAGTTTTCAATAAGTTATTATTTTTAAATAATTATTTTAACTATTATAAGGTTTTAATTCCCTCAAGCTTCATTTAATCATATTTTATAAATTATTGTAATAAAGTATTACTGAAAAATCAACATACTAGTTCCATATATAAACAATTTTTTATTGTCACTGTAAATGTAAAGCAGTTAAAAACATTTTCTGAGGCGACTTTTCGGTATAATTTTTGATATTGAGGTAAATAATACTATAACATACATTGCATTAACTTATTACAACACGTTAAAGACTGACGGCAACGAAAACCACACTTTATACCTGCTTTGAATCCAGAATAATATAGCATTTTATCTCGCCCTCCATGACCAGTTTAAATGTGTGCTTCCAGTAACTTCGGAAAAAATATTCAATTGGAATCACGTGAATAAACTGATCAGTCTCGTTCTTTAGTCTCAAAATTATATGGCATTCGCTTCCGATTTATAAAAGTTCATACATTTTAGAATAGTGATGATCAGATGAATTTGTTTTTTAATCCATTGTTTCACTCTCAATATTCATTCTTATTATTTTTTAAACATTTTCAATCTGCCTTTTATCCTACGTAGTTCTATTTCTTTTTTGCTTATCATAAAATGATTTAAACTTTTCTTCATATTCCTTTCGATTTACCGTACTTTCTTCCATTTAGAATAACTGGTTTTTGAATTAATATCTTTTCTCTATCACTCACGTACAGAGATCTAAAAGTACTGAACTGAAGGAACCAACCGATGTCGTGTCATGACATTGTTTACAAACAGAATTAGACTTGATTTGAAATACACAGTGAGAGAAAGACAAGGATTAATCAAGACGAGCTATTTATGATAATAATAAAATTTGCTATGGTTTTGTATTACCTATATTTTCCAGCAATCAAAGGGCGATATACTCGTGTGTAATTTCTGAGTGACTCGTCCCTTACCAGAATTTAGAATGATAATATAAATATAAGAAATTGATTCAGAATTAAATTCGTTTAATTGCCTGGGTCACTTTAGGCATTTAACCAACTCCCTAGCCAGTCGGCTAAATGCCTGATTTATTTCAGGTAAATAGGTGAAAGAAAAGATTAGGCAGGCAGATTCGTCTATTTGCGGACATTTGGCTAAATGCCTAAATGTCTGTGACATATATATATATATAGCAGTAGCAATGAGTGTGAAAGAGATCTTATATGGATCGATAAGGCTGGCTGAGTAGTAATCTAATAAAATTAGTTGCCAATTATGATTTTAACGTTATTACTATTATCAGTTTAGATTATTAACTACATTTAGAAATTTTTCAGGCTATATTAAACTTTTATCTGTACCTGTAAGATTTACATTAATTTCAGAAGACTAAAGTCGGAAGGAACTTTTCGTGTCGGCAATCATGAACATCTAAAGGTGGAAAGAAACAATGTTAATAATTTAATAAAAATTTAAAAAAGATTAAAACGCGAAGAAAAATTTTTGAAAACATTTCACCGTTGCTCGAGCATTAAAAATTACAACTACATTCATTTTTCAATGTAGATTGTTAATTGTTTTTCCATTGAGCAGCACTTTTATCCATTATCGGATCAAAAGATGATACTTTTGGGAATTACTATGGTCTAAAAAGAAACGCACAACAGTGAAATTATACTTCAGTCTTCTAAAATGTAAATATCACAGGTACAAATGATAATTCAATGAACACCAAAAAGCGTAAAAAGTTTTTAAGATTATTTAAATCTTAAAGTATATAACTTTTAGCAATAAATAGTTTCATTTACATTTCATATTCTTGGGAGAAACTAATTTCATCCGAGGGTTTAAAAAACCCGTGACTTGACGGATCGTGTTCGAGTAGTTGAATCAAGGGAGTGCACATTCCAAAGGCGGGATTCAGAAAAATCTCTGCATCTCTGGGGAAATCAACATAATGATGGAGGCAAATACCTTCAAGAACGTTATTATTCGCCTTTGTCTTCTGGTCGTCTCGTCGATGCAATTGATTTGCCTGTAGTAAATTTACCAGTGGCAAAAATTATTATTCCAGTACTTTAAGAAGTAGTACAAATATAATAAGAATAAAAATATTTATTTTTTAAATATAATTTAAAAAATACTTTTTTTGCTTCTCTAGCTCTAAAAAGGTTAAAGTGATTTAATATGATTTACGTATTAAACAATATTATTTAAATTGGTCATCATTTATAAAAGAGGATTGTGTTCTAGAAAAAAAGAACGCGCATTCCACTATACCCTTTCCGAACTCAATAATAAAAAGTCTGTGTCTAGTTGGATAGAATTTCTGTACGACTAGAGGAATGCTTGAAAACGCAATTGGCCGAGGGGACGTTATATATCCAATAATATAGATAAACATTTTTCCAGCAATGCAGGAATTAAAGGCTTCTTACTGGATTATGACTTAGTACTATTATGTAGAGATATATTTCAACTTGACATATTATTTGAAGATCTTTTGCGTGTCCTACTGACGAAAAAAAAATTGACAGCACACCATGCATTACAGTTTTTGAGTGGATTAATGACAAAGGAAAAATATATACATTGATGCGCTGAATGTAGAATTTTAACTAATAGAGCAAATACAAAATGAACTAAAAATCAAAAAAGAATACAAATTGTACCTCGATTATGAAGCAGCATTCGTTCGGTCTAAATTTTTTTAACGATATTACACAAAACTTTTACACCTGGAATATGTTCTTGATGAAAAGGAAGCTGTGATAGAAGACTTAACGAATAAGTACTACGCACCCGAATTTTCAGAATACTTTATCACTGAATTCATTACCTACATCCCCATACATTTGGAAACGAGGCAAGGAAGGCGCTACGACAAAAGGTCATATGAAGGCACAAGAAATACAGCGTGTTGTAGAAAAAATAATTGAATCGAGAACAGAAAATGAAGAATCATTAAGTAAAGTAAAAGTGAAAGCTTTGAAATCTCGCCTTCGTAGAAAAAAGAGGAAAAGGATGGTAAAAATGAAAGATACTTTAGAAGTATTAGAAGTAATAAGTACTTCTAATTAGCATTAGAAGTAACTTCAGAGGAAAATTCGAATTAAGTTACTGGCAAGCAAGGCGAGAAAATTTTAGAGGAAAGAAAAACTTATTAGCTGTGAAAAAGAAGGGAAGAAAGAAAAAATTCAGATGAAAAGAATTAGATAGTAATAGCGCTTTTGAAACGTACAGCAATTAACTGAAATATACAAATGAAGAAACTCATACTGAATTAGAAGACATATCATCTAAACAGTGCAGTAATACCGCTGTTGAACATGAAAATGAAGACCGTGATAGCGAAATTGAAGAAAATAAGAAAAGGAGAAGTGAAGTCACTGGAAAATATAATGTCCTAAATTGTATAGGCATCCAAATGGTCTAGTCAAAAATATGAAATAATATAGCAGATCAATGTCAAAGCATATTAAGGAAACTATCTTAAGTAGAAAAGTCGGCGTTATTCCAACACTTACAACTGGCGTGGTACCGTTCTGGTTGTAAATGAGGAGTTAAGCCAGTACTGTCAATTAGTACTGCTCCGAGCGTTGGCATGATACTGACGTGATACTCCCACAGTACCACCCATCAGCGATGGCAATCTACCGACTTAGAAGTTATACCGGGCATCGGCATGGTACTGTCGTGGTACTGACTGAATACTGTTGATTTAAAAAACATATATAAAAAACATATTTCTTAAGTTAAAAAAGAAAACAATAAAATTGAAACATATGAAAAACATTTGAAGTAAAGAAAATCTGCGCGGCCCACTTTAGGATGTACTGATGTTGGGACGAAGATGGATTGTAGGCTCCCATCATGTCGGCATCCACCATGTGCCAGGGTTGTTCGATAGCCGTGTGTCTCACTTCTCCCGGAGGATTTGCTTGTTCCACTTTGCACCTCGGACATATCTTGCAGCGCTTACCCGGCCCGAGACTGGTCAAGTACTTCCGCCTGATATTACTTGGGAAGTACGAGTTTCTATGCGTTGAGGTCAGGCATTACCGGATCGACGAGATCTTTCACGTTATGGTAGTGAAAAAGATCCTCCTCTATTTTCCAGTTAGGGAAAGCGTGGGGCAAACGTTTTACATTCTCAATCCTTTCTAGGTACAAGGAGTCCACAGTTGCGAATATGGCTAAGACCGGCTCTAGTTCTTCAGAATCATGGTTTATGCAAGACAAAAAGTCTAGCACGACATTCAGTGACCCTTTCCTATATTGTATTTCAAAGTCGTACTGTAGCAAATTTAAAGACTACCTAACTAGTCTACCGGATGGGTTTTTGAGAGACTGCAGTCACCTGAGACTACTATGATATATTATTACAGTAAAGTGGAACCCTTCTAAGTACTCTCTAAACTTGTGTCTGGCCCAAACGACTGCCAGACACTCTAGCTCGGTAGTTGAGTAATTCCGCTTAGCACTCGTGAGCATGCGGCTGGCATAAGCGTTCATTGCACTCGATCGTCTGGGTCAAGATAGCTTTCAAACCGGTTGCGCTAGCGTCGGTCTGTAGAGTAAAGGGGTGTGAGTAATCAGTGCATGCCACTAAGGGGGCTGTTGTAAACGCAGTTTTAATGTCTTGAAACGCGGTTTCTTGCTCTGAGTCCCACTTCCAAGGTTGCTTAGCCCGCAATAACGATTGAGGGGCTCAAACAAGGTGGCTAGATTAGAAATAAAACGCCGATACCATAGGAAACTAAGCCTAGGAACCTGCGGAGATACCTTATTTTACGAGGGGCAGGGAAATCAAGGAGGGGATCTAGTTTCTCTGGATTTATCTTTACATCATCGTTGTTGACAAGGGACCCCAGATACCTGATTTCGTTTCTGAAAAACAGATACTTGTCTGGGTTTATGGTTAACTCAGCCTCGGCAGCAACTTTTTTAACCATTTCAAGTGCTCCTCGAAGAATTCGCTTACCACAATGATGTCATTCAAGTATGCTAATGCGTGAGGTTCCAGATTCGGATCTATTATCCCGTCGATCAGGCGTTGGAAAATTCCAGGAGCCCCGCGGAGTCCAAAGGGCATTCCATTATATTGGAAATGACCACGTCCCTGTACTGAGAACGCGGTTATTTCCCTTCTTTTGGAGTCCAGTGGAGTCTGATGGAACGCCTGGTTCAGATCGATGGTGGATATGTAGTTTGCCTTTTGCAACTTGTCCAATATGTTTGGCATTGGGGATAGAGAGTAGGCGTCCTTCTTAGCGATCTTGTTTAATTCCCGGTAGTCAATGCAAACTCGGTAAGAACCATTAGGTTTACGAGTCATGACGATAGGGGAGCACCATAGACTCTCAGAAGGTTGGACTAGATCCTGGGCTAAAAGCTTATCTATTAGCTTGTTGGGCTCGTCCATAACGACCCGGGATCTTTGAAGCACTTTCTGTTTAATGGGAGGGGGGTCGCCTACGTAAATTTTATGTTCGACCAGAATGGTCGTCTAAGGAGCTTATTTTGCTAGGAATTCCCGTGCTATTATGGGCTGTTCGTCAGGTAGCTCTTTTAGAGCGGCGCACTCTTCGCCTACGTCCCCAATGCCTACAGAAAGTAAATCAATTGTTGCTGTTTAGCAGGGTTCGTTCACTTAAACCACACGCAGGGTGTTGGTACTACCGTAGATTATTAATTTAAATATACTGATGGCATCCATCCCTAACACGCATTGATATTTAAAATCACAGACGAGTTAGAATGTTATTTCCTTTCGTACGACGTCGAGTTTGCTTAAGAATTTGGTCTGTCCTACTGCAGACTGCATGCTACCATTAGGAAACAGAGTGACTTTAACTTTAGAAGACACAATCTCTTTATTAGCATTTTCAGCTAGTTCTATTCCCTCGTTTCCTAGTTTGGTCCTAGTTGACCCTGAAGCCACTAACGCGCCCAATTCTGTATTACCGATTAGTAATTGTTTCTGTGTACCTATTTCATTGAAGGCTTAGGCCATGCAATCTTTTTTCGAAACTGAGTCGCAATCAAGAGATACAAAACCGAAACCGACGTTTTCGTTAGAAGGCACTCCCCCCAGATTCGATTAAGGGAGAGAAAGAGAGCAACACCGAAGGTATAGCTGAGGTAGTAAGATCGGGTTTCAGAGCGGGTTCAGTGATGACCTTAATCACTGAGCCTTTTTGCGGTTTCCCGACTTCTTCTTATCCTCGCAGTGTAACGTTGGGCAGTCTGCAACACGTACGCCAGGTCTCTCGCATTTAAAACAATAAATAGTCCTTTCCTCGGGACAGTCAAATTAATAATGATGATGGGGGCTCGGTAGACCGTGTCTACGCTTTCTGTCTTTTCCGAAACGTTAGATTGTTTTGCAGGATTTTTGCCCTCCTCTTTTTGATTTCCTGTATCCTGCGCATTAGTTTAGGGGAGCGGTTTGGGCGATGGGGCAGCTGCCGCACAGGCTGCTATCGGTTGAACTGCCCGTAAAGTGTCAGAGTGATTTTTTTCGCAAGTGTCATCCATGGCAAAATTGCTAGCCTTTGCGCCTTCATTTTTATCCCCGCGGTAAGCCAACTACGGTAGGAATGAAAATTCGGGGGGTGGGAGTGGTCTGTATTCTTTAAACATGGCAGATTCTGCCTCCCAATCTTTGCTTAATTGTGCCAAATTATCAAAGTTAATTGTGTCTTTACGTTTAATTACTTTCTCATATTCTAGATGTAATCCACAATGCGCGTTGTCTAGTTGTTCTTCTCTAAAATGCGGACTGTCTAATTTGTTATAAAGCCCTAAAAGGCCTATGAGGTAATCTTCGATTTTCTCTTTAGTACCTGGTGAGCGAGCCAGGAACTTCGAGAAGAGGCATTAAATTCTGGTCAATCGGACCAGACTGTACCAAGGTCTTTGTTATTCTTGTAATGTACCAGAATAATACTATAGGAGAAAAAATTCTACATTCTTCCACCTTAGTCAAAAAGTCTTCTGCATTAACCCGTGTGGAGCCATTAAATTTAAGTTTCCACTGCCTTATTATTTTCCCTATATCTTTATTCGCAAAGCTGTTCTTACTTTGGTGAGTGCTTGTACCACTTGAGAGGTTATGATACTCGAATGATTCTACTGGTTGAAGATGATTGATGTGTTGGAGTATATGCCTATTAAGAGGATTAATACCCTCTATTTGAGAGTAGGTAGCTTCATGTAGGTGCATATTCCTTGGGAGACGGGTGGAATTCCACTGGGTGTCCGAAGGGTCATTTTCTGTATGCGCATAAAGTTAGGGATTAGGCTAGGGCGAAAAACCAACATTGTGCGTCCAGGAAACACCTGGGTGCGGAAAAGTGGCCCAGTCCAATCCGCAACTCAGCGCACTTTGAAATTTTGAAATTGGATAATATCTTCAGTCTGTTCTTTGAGGGTGAAATCTCGAAATTTCACTAAAAAACACTAAAATTTAAGGTTTTGC